>JAVCKT010033450.1:28779-47624 GCA_032273925.1 Rhynchotus rufescens
GCTCCATTTTTTGTAGGCTGCCACAGAAGGCATCCTACATAGCTACATCCTACAGCAGGATACATAGCATAGATACATCCTACATAGCTGAATAGCTACATCCTACAGCAGGCTACATCCTACAGCAGGATGTATCCTGCTGTAGGATGTAGCTATTCAGCTATTTGCATCGTCACTTACAGAAGTAAGGAGTTATCAGTGTCTCCCGTGCTATTTGACTGAAGGGTTCATACTCATTCTTTAATAGTTAAAATTTGCCAAATACACTAATTGTGTAAGAACCAAAGTACAGTTATTACTATATGTGCTCCAAAGGAATAACTTGTGCAAAAGGGACCTATTTAATATAGTATTGGCTAAGGCTGCTGTTATGACTTGCATTATCTTATTTTTCTGTTTTGCAGTTTTATTAAAGAATGCAAAAAAGGAGGAAGAAAAGACATTCAGAGATTGTGCAGATGTGTACCAATCTGGTTTAAACAAAAGTGGAGTCTACACTATTTACATTAACAATGTGTCAGATCCTAAAAAGGTAAAGTGTATAGCTGTGTTTTTTTCTTGTTTGTTGAAGCTGATAATGCCTTGACCTTCAGGGACCACTTGAAATCTTTATAGGAGTATTAATTCAGCAAATGGAATACTGCTATAAATGACCTGGGTTGTATTTAATTTAAAAAATACAGTAGAGTGAAGCAAATGATAAACTATGTAAGTTCAGAGTGTCTTTCACATTGATGGGAAATTTTCCCTAAATTCTACCAGATACTCTTCCTCTGCAAGTTCAGCTGAATCAGACAATGGCCAGAAATAAGTTTATGTTAAAGTTTAGAAAACAGTAAAACACTTTAATGGAAATCTGATGGGGAGATGATCTGGTAACACAGATTATAAACAGATACAAAGAGAAGAAAAAGTAGCAGAATGAGTAGATTTTAAAAATACAGAAGATATAGAAAGGCCTGATTTCTTGTAGGGAGCAGAAAGAAGTTTTATTGGTGGCAGAGAACATGAAAGATCCCTGAGATGATTTTTTAATGAAAAAGAAGGATTACTTTGTAAAGAGGAATAGTTTGGGAAGACTTTAAGGGCTAAGACTGGTGAGCTGGTTGTAGCAAGGGATGTAAGAGAGTAACCTCAGCCTAATTTGTCTGTGGAGGAGTGCAGGCTCTCCCTGACAGAGCATTATAGGCAGTAGCCCCTGACAAGGCTCATGGCTTGCCATCTGGGAAAGGAAACTGCACTTGGGTGCCAACCCAGCAAGCGGGTCAAATAGCAGAGAGGGAATGATATCTTTCTGGTGAATTTATTCCTACTGTGGTAAAACTGTGGCCCTGCAAACAGAAAGAGGCAATAACAAATGCTACAAAATTTTGTCTTCTGTAGTCAGTATTGTGAAATAATAAAATATAAAAAATTTATTTCTACAGTTAATTTGGCTTAATTAAAGGCCTTTGGAAACCTATAAACATCAAGACATTTTAGTTGACTAAGTAATTAGAGTTCATTAAACCTTCAGTAGAATCGAGGTGGGAGAATGACATGAGCAAAGGTCAATAAAACTCTGATGAAAGTGAGTGGACAAATAATTGACGTGATTATAGTGTAATCAGAGACTTTATTTATAAGCTTTATTGCACAAGACCGGAGGTCTGAAAGTAGTGCTGTAAAAGCTGTTCAATGCAGAACACAGGTGCACTTCTGCAGTCTGGATTGCATATGTAAATTGGCGGTGGCTTATCTCAGCCTTATTAAAGTTCCTTATATCCTTACAAGCATTCTTGCAATGAAAAATTATAATTATCTGAAAGGATCATAGCACTGCTATTTCGGGTGCATTTAGCTAAAAGCCAATTCACTGGAAGTGAAGATAGTGACTTTATGGAAGCTACGTGGTGTTTCCCATATATCCCTTTTTGCAGACACTGTTATTAATGAATAAAGGTGGAACGACTCAACTGATATCATTGCAATATTTTTTTTTCCAATAGAATCTATTTTATTTTGCTTCCCATTTTGGCAAGAAAATGAAAGAATGTGTGCAAATGTGGTGGGGGTGTTCCTGCAAGCACCTATGTCTGCTTTGCTCTAGTGATAATGCAGCAAGGGCTGATCCTGCACACATTCAGGCTAGTCAAGTGAGAATTCTGATTGCTTTAACAGATGTTCTTTTCCAGACATTAAGGCTGCGTTAACAGCCTTCAAGGTACTGCTGTGCAGAGATAGCAGAACTGACTCCAGCTGAGCTAGCTTCAAAATCTCATCAGCACAGCGCTATGCCGGGACTAATTAGCCCAGAGGTAGCACCACACTGACATACTGAGATTGCATCTGGGACCCATGCTGTACCTTGATAGGCGTTCCAGGGAGACATATGTGCTCGATTAAAGCCAGCCTAGTTATCTGGAATACCACAATGCGATCCACGAGCCAACAAGTCTTAAGTGGCCTAATAGATTGTTACCTTCTGTAATACCTGCAGCCACTGGCAACTTTCTCGTTTGTGGTAATCTTACACTTTAGGTCACAAAAATATTTTCATTTTATGCTATGTTTCCTGAGGGATGCTTCCGAGAATCTACAGATTCAATAGGAAATATCCCTTGATCATCTGTTCACATGTTAATGTCAGATATAGCTTTTTGGCATTTATATCTTCCTATATTCATAGAGAATAATCTTTATGCTTATAACTCCATGACATTTGTGTGCTTCATCTGAATATGCTTAATTATGTGCATATTTAAAACTGCCCTCCCATTTACTCTGTACTTACAAAGTTAGATTGAAATCTTTCCTTAATTTCCATGTCTTCAGCAGTTCATTAGCTTAAAGTGTCTTCCAGCGCTTCACCAAAAATCAATGATTCATTTCCATTTGAAAGGAACTTAGAAATATTCTGTGTTTTTGAGATGAAAAAGAGAAAGATAGGAAAGTATTGAGCTAAGTAGAACAGCTTATTTTGGTGCTATGGAGTGTGCTTGTGTGTCCATGTGTCTTGACTGACAGCGCTGATGAATGATGGTGTCCAAGCCCTACTGGAAGCAAAGAGGAGGAGAAGAAAATGGGGGAAGAAGAGTCCTTTTGGTCACCCTGCAGCCAGTCTTAATTGGCTGGTTTTGAGCTCATGGCTTCAGGCCAACAATTAGTCATGTTAATTCCTAGTGAGCAACCACTTAAGATGCAACACATAGTAATACCCCTCTTTTTACTTATTTTTAAATGAGTCTTATAAGACTTTTAGTAATCTAAACCTTACAGTTAAAATGTATATAAATAATCCCATATATATTATTTAGTAGTTTTTTTTTTTCTCTGTATTCAAGGAAAGGCAAATGTGCAATGCTTTAGAAATCTCTGATACCTAAAACAAGTCTTTTTCTTCTACTCATCAGTAGATGACAGAATCTAGAGACGCATAAAAATTCAAAGTTACTTTTCTTCATCCTTTTAGCTTTTGGTAGAGTATTAAACATGAGAATATGTTAAAAGGTGTTGAATAACTCAATGCCTTGACCTTGTCTGGGACAGAAGCCAGTCCAGGACATGTGTTGGCTGCAGTCATGCACAGCTAACATCTACAATCAACTTGGCAATGCTCTTTATCCAGCAGGTGTTTGTGTCTACCGCCACAGACAGTGCCAGACCTCACAGTGATGGTTAGTGAATAATGTGGTGCTCTTAATCTTTCTGTCACTGTGTGGTTTTCTCTTGTAATCTGCTATATCATTCAGAAAACATCAAAATATTCTTATAGGTATTTTATTAATTTCAGTACAAAAAAAGGTTTTTTTTGAATCTTTAATATTAGTACTGTTAATATAGTTCAGGATTTAATGCATAAAGATTTGGCAGTAGTTTCCTGGAAGCTTGAGGAGACTTATAAATGAATCCATCATTTAGAAATTCTCACTATAAATCAGACTAAAGAAATTAAATCCTGTAGATAAATGTTGTGACTCACAGTGTCTTCCCTGAAGGAGTTATAGGGCCAAAATGTTTGTCTAGCAAATTGTGGGTTTTCTTGTGGTTACCCAAAATCAAGTTCACATGCACTATTCAGTATTCTGTTTCCTTCCTGTACCTATGCAGGGACTTTACTCGGTGTGCCTGGAGCACATTAAAACAGAAATACTTGCACAGGATTACTATGACAACGGGTATAAGCAAAAAAGATTTGGAACTGTTTTGCCTGAGGGTGAAAAGTGGCTCTCTAGTCGACTGAGAGAGGAATCTTAATTTAATTGAATTGTGACCTGCGATGTGGTGAAGCCACTTGAAACTTTAAATTATCAGCCACTGTTGTACGGATTGGCTCTGCACTTGTTGATCTGAATGTCAAAGGCTAAGTGTATTGGTGGCACCTCTTCAACCTTCTTATAAACTGCCATCTTAATTTAGAAGGGGGATATGGCTTTTCAAGAGCATTCTAATAAAATAAAAGTTAGGGTAGTTGAGTGCCGGTATAGAACAGATGAGTATAGGAGAATGAAAATTAAGCAAATTTGCTTCCCTGGGTGACTGCAAGAAACTTAATCAGGTCTTGAAATCCAGTATCAGGCAAAAGTAGGAGCACTTACGATTACTGTCACTTGCCACATTCCTCTCAAAATAAATAATATCTCACAATCTTTTCTATTTTATCTTTTCTAATTTAAGAAGAATAATTTAAGAAAATGTAAAAATGAAAGAAAAGTGAAAAATAAATGAAAATATCTATTTTTATTGTTGCATATATTACTTAAATTTGTTAATAGATTTCAGTTGATGCAGTAGTCTAACATCAAGCTTCAAGTAGGACATGATCTCGCAGGTTCAGTACAGATCTTCCAAGTTAAGAAGCTAAGAATCTGGAAGAGGAAACCTATGTTCTTAAACCTGTTCTTATCTATGCTTTTATCTTTTTTCAGCTGTAAAGCAGAGCAAACCAAGATAGGTTGCCCAGGTTTTTGGTACTACCTGACTCACAATAAGCAACATTACAATACAGAGCGAAATAATAATTGAGTAATTGCATCTGTGCTGCATTTGAGATTTCAAGAGTTACGATTTTCTGTAAGAATTCCTAAGAATTCTTTCTTCAAGTGATACTCTACTCTACAAAATACTACTGAAAATAAGAGACTACTAAAATAAGGGATTAAGGATACCATTGGGAGCATAGGCATGAATCCATATGAAAAGCAAAGTTCTTTAATTCTGTTATTCCTGAATACCCTTTTGTAGCACTCTCTCTGTCTCTAAGGTGACACAGATGCCTTTTTTTCCCCGCTCTTTCTGACTGTATGGTGACAGAATACTAATGCCAGCAATTTTTTTGTTTGTTTCTTAACATTACTATATAGGTCTTTTGCAATATGGAAATTGCAGGAGGAGGGTGGACAGTTATACAACACCGAGAAGATGGAAGTCTGGATTTCCAAAAAGGCTGGAAAGACTATAAAATGGTAAGGTGAAAAATGTGGAATGGCATTATAAATAAAGTACTGTATTTCATGTAGTTCAGCTGCTAGTTCTGCCTGTAACAGTATGAAGTAGTCCTACACTCTTTTATGAGCTACCTTTTGTCATTATTGGTACTATATAAAATAATTATATTCTTTGTACTTAACTGTGTATTTTTCCTTATGACTTAGAGTTGCTTTTGAATTCATTAATGAGATTGCACTCAGGCTATACCCAGGCATATACAATAAAGATTGTTACTGTCTGTGGCTTGGAAGTTTTGGCTTGTTATTGAGAAGTAATAAGTATCTGATGCTGTTCTCATGTATGGATGTTTTCAGCTAAAGGGAACTCCTTTAAAATTTGGAGTTTCTCAGAAATGAATGTGTAGTTTTACTGGGGTTTATCCCAAGCCACACATTGCCTCTGCCAATCAATCCAATGTGTTGGAAATGATGATACTTCAAATAGGAAGAGAAGAAAATAAATAACTTACAAAATTACAGACAGCATGATTTTAGCAGGCTGCTTTCCCTTTCTGAGTTAAAAAAAGAAAAAAGACATACTCCAATATAAATAACTTCTAAATATTTTCTTCCCTGTCTGATTCCTTTCAAACTTCCTGATGAAGCTTCTTTCCTCTAGTCCATGAGGACAAGCCTGGATTTCTGTGAATTCTATAGTGACATTCCCAGCGCAGTTTATAGAACTATGTTATCATTCTGAGAAAGGAAAATCATTTTCACCTCAGTTTTTAAAAAGCACCGTATGAAAGAACATATAAAAGGTGATAAAAAAAAAAGATATAGTTCAGTTCAGTAGAATTTTCTATAGGGAAAAGTTCTCTTTGAGTCTGGTCATTTCATCAAAAAAAAGAAAAGGAGTATCAGGTCAATAAACTGAAATGTCATCTTGGATTTTTTTGATGCTTTCCTTTGAACTGTTTTTTTTAAAAATTACCTAATAAGGTAAATGATGGAATAAAACTAAACTTTTGGGTCCTTCAATCCATGCTGTTATGCATAACCAGATGCTGTATTCTGTTTCATAAAATGTGTGGAGTAAAATAAGATTAGAATTAGAAATAGATATTTTTGAGTAGATTGCTAAGGTTTGGGAACTTTTTTATAGAAAAATCAGGTTCTTTTGCAGTTTTATTTTAGCAGGAAATTTCAAAACTTTTTTACTTGATTTTTGGTGAAATAAATTATTGTTTGCAGTTCTGGGCTCCTCAGTGCAAGAGGGACGTGGAGCTTCTAGAGAGGGTCCAGTGCAGAGCAACAAAGATGATTAAGGGACTCGAATGTCTATCATATGAGGAAAGACTAAGCGAGCTAGGTCAGTTTAGCCTGGAGAAGAGAAGATTGAGAAGGGATCTTATCAAGGTGTATATATACCTGAGGGGAGAACATAAACAACACGAGGTCAAACTCTTCTCGGTGGTGGCTAGTGACAGGACAAGGGGCAATGGGTATAAATTAAAACACAGGAATTTCTGTCTGCATATGAGGAAGAACTTCTTTCCTGTGGGGGTGACAGAGCCCTGAAAAGGCTTCCTGGAGAGGTTGTGGAATCTCCTTCTCTAGAGATCTTCAACCGCCTCCTGGATGCAACCCCGTGCTCCAGGTGTCCCTGCTGGAGCAGGGGCGTTGGATTAGATGATCTCTAGAGGTTCCTTCCAACCTCAACCATTCTGTGATTCTGGGATAAAATGAAATAAGCAGAAAACATCTATTTATTTTAGGGAAGCCAGACACTTCTTTTTGTCTGGCTTTCCCAGACAAAAAAATCCCGTGTTCCAAAACATCATAAATAGCCATTCACATAGCATAGTCACAGATTTTCCTCATTTTTTTTTTCCTTTGAAACAGTGCAAACCTTTTCAATATTGATTTTTTGGGATTTTTTGTAGTTCCAACAGTCCAGCAGTTTTTAGTCTTCTAGGAGATCTCTTTATTTTACACTCATCCTAGAAAAAGAAAAAAAAAAGATTTGTTCTGAACCTTCATTAATAGCTGTGCTGTAACTCATGGCGACAGATGGGTCTAGGCTTCTCTCTGCTCATTTGAACTATTTCACCAGTGCACCTAGCTGAAAACCCCAGATTAGACATATTATCAAATACTGGATGAACAGGGTGGTGCAAGTTCTGCATGTTGCTGGAAGATATGTATATATGTAGATATACGTACATATTTAGAGAGAGTGGTTGTGTCTGAGCTTCAGGGCAGGAGAACTGCTGCTGTAATCCCCCACTGTTCAGCCAGCATCCATTGGGTCATGCCACCACTCCTTCCTGGCAAGCCCATCCAGGGTTTCTTCAAATGGAAATAAGGTAGTACAGTGCAGGGACATGAAGGTACATGGTCATCCTTGGAATGGCTGAGCTTAAAATGTGGTATCTCAACCAATAGTTTAGAGACAACTTCTCAGATTTTCCAAGATTTTCTTATTGTGTTTGTATCTCACTATGATTCCAAATCTAACAAAAATGAAAAAAAAAAAAAAAACACCCATAATTCAATCAGAACAAGTCTCTGGGGCCTCTGTAACTTGCAATATATTCACTTATTGGAGAAGAATCAGCAAAAATGTTCAATTGGTCATTGCTGCAAGTAAGTACAGATTACCAATTTCTGAATGGAATGGGAAACCAGACCTGAATCATGTGGATACATGATACATACATGTGGATGTATATCAATTCATGCTCAGCATGCTTTCTGAACACCAACACTAGAAACAGGTTACAGATATAAAGGAGCCATAAATCTTTCAGGAGTGGGAAATGATTTCTCAAGCCAACTGAAATTGCCAAAACCTCTTATCAGCCTCATATTCTGATAAAAATGATACTTTGAGTCCATTTTCACAAGTGCCGAGTCTCCATTGTGGAAAACCAAGTTAAACTTTTGGCATTTAAAACAATAGCTAAGGAAAACAAATTCTCTTATGTTGCTTTATCCCACTATATAACACAATCTTCTTTTTTTATGTTTGTTCTTATCAGTAACACTGGGTTTTGGTCCTGTGTAATCATATAATCTATATCTAAGGTTCTAAGAACTTATTCCTAACTACAAACTCTCTTGAGCCATTTTGGTTTTATGATTTAGATTTACAAATTGGAAGAAGTTCAGAAGAAACTCTAGTTAAGAAGAAACCATGTCACTTCATCTTACTATTCTTTTTCTATTGGTATTTACTATATCTGCTTGTTCACATTTTGCAATTGTGATTCTCCATTGTGTTGTTTCCTTCTTATCAGAAACATTTAAAGCTAAGCATCAAGTAATTTCTGCTACAATAGTAGCAAAAATAAGCATGAAGAGGATTTCTAGCATTTGTATTTCCTTGCATCGAGTGGGAATGCAAAACACGGTTAACATTTTGACCTCTTGAAGAACATGTAAAATCTGTATCTTGCCATCTTGCCATTTGCAAACTTGAGCCCCTTTTAGAAAGGGGGTTTCGAAAGGACGATTTTCTAAGACATACTTTCTGGCTTTTATTAGGCAATCATTAGCAATAATGAAATCCAAACAAATTATTAGCTCATATGGTAACTTGGCTATTGATACTTCTTGCTCAAATTTCATTTTTTTCAGTTCTTGGATGAGTTCACCTTTCCCGGTCATTGTCTCCATTTTTGCCAAATTAGGTGACAGAGTATTAGATTCACTATTCCCTGGCCTTTTAGTATGTCTAGTTTAATAAGTCCCATGAACTTCACAGAAGTTATTCCACACTCAAAAGCCAAGCATTTGCTATCAGTTTCTAAGGGGACTTGCTGGGGAGCATGTCTACTGGGGGCTTCCTCAGATCTTTAAAATTATTTACTTACTTTCTGTCATTGGAGAAAGACTCATAAAAATTAATCGAAGTTGCGTGCCTTGGCCAGCCTATGACAATCCTTTCCTCGTTATGTTTTTTAATGCATGTCAGTATTTAATTGTACTGCATGCCTCAGTTGCCACAGTGTTGGTATTTTCCCTTCCCTTATAAAAGAAAACTATCACCTTTTTAATCTTTCATAATGTCATGAGCTAGATTGGGATCACTTGCACGTATTAAATCCACAGCTATATTTCTAAGCTTTATGGCAATCACCTCCTATCTTCCTGATTAGTAGCAGGTTCTTCTTTTGGTTCTTTGAGGCAAGAATGAAGCTCAGTGGTAAATTCCATGGCCCTTACTCTCACAATGTTGATAGTGAGCCTAGAGTCCAACATATAACACCGACTTAGTGCTTAAAGCAAGTCTACTGCCAACTTATTTTAGATTCATCACCAGCATCTGTGTGTGCCTGTAAAGCACGTCTACAAAACCACTTCCATTTCAGTTGGGATTTCTTCCATTTCTCTTCTTTTAACTAACAGCTATAAAGCTATTGGGTAGGATTGATGGCTTGGTTCATGGTGCCTATTTGGGATGATACCAGAGCTGTACAATTTAGATTTCTTTCCACAGCCTAAATTCTGTAACACCCTGAGAGCTAGACCACAGAAATGATTACTAGAATTTTCTCAGAAAATGTTTTTAGATGCATTTCTAGTGAACATTTTCATTATGGCAGTTGTAATACCTTGGCCTTTTCAGTGAATTATAAGCAGAATAACAAGCCTTCTGATCCATGTCTTCTGCTTACCCAAAAAACAATTGTCTTTGTGGCCTGCTAGCCAGATTTTCTTCTAGGCATGATCTTTTAAAACTCTTTTTAGTTTAGTGCTGCAATTTATAAGGAGCTTTAGCCTGAGCAGAGGTCTCTCTTTTGTGAAGCACCTTCTGGTTTGTGGCAGTCAGGTTGCTAGTCACCTCATGTGTTAATCTTGCTAGTCCTTGCAATTCCCACAGACTACGAGCGGTGTCTTCAGGCTTTTTGGTCTGCCTGAACCAAGATTTATTTCTAACTTCTATCTCTGAATCCCTTCTGAAAGCTTCCAGATGTTACTTAAATTTAATTCTTATTTGCAAAAGTGTCCAGTATTTGTCTCCTAATTCCTTTTGTGGTTGCCAGCTGTGTTAGCTCTTGTTTAAATTCCTTTTGTGAAAGTTTCAGTTCCAATTTTCAGTTCCCTCATAGTTCTTTCTGTCCACCTTCCCTATCTTTATGCTGTCTCCTTATTTGTTTCATATTGCTTCAGTAGCAATACAAATACACATTTTTATTCTTCTTGGGAAAAGGTCCTCACCACAATTAACATTGTGCTTGACCTGAACAGAGAGGCAAAAACTCGAGCTGTTGTACTGTTCCCCTTTGGAACTGTAATTGATGATGGATATTTCTTTAATGCAGCTTTGTTCATTTGCAAGGAATGTACACATTCTTTTTTTCCCCAAACTGAGAATCAAGCAGCTACAGACAGAACTCCTATCCCATCCAGTCACAATAGATTATGTTCACCACTTGCTTACTTACTTTTTTCAAGTGAGAGGCTGACTGCATACAAGCACTGCAAAAGGCATATTTCTAAATTGTTTGTGTATGCTTCATGATTCCTGCTCCACTATTTTAGTGGAAAACAACTTTAAATATGTTTATTTTTAAAGCAAAAATTACATAAACCATATGGCTTGGCGGAGGAGAGTGTTCTTGACTGAAAAAAAAAAGAACGTAATTTAAATGTTCATTTTATGGAAAAAAATATTATTCATAATTCTCAGTTCAAGCTAGATATTCTGAATTAATTTTGTGTCCAATTGTGAATAGTGATTAAACTATGTAAAACTTCGATATGACCATGAAATCTTCATGCTTTTTGCATTTGTAGTAGTCTAATATCACTGATCCATTTGCTTTATACTTGTATTTTTAAAAGAAAACTCAGTTGCTCTCAGACCACAATTGTGAACACCGCTCTGTGACTATTTTATATTTTCCTCATTTGTCAAAACTTCATTTCTTGGCTCTTATTCCTGCTAAGGTTTTAAAGAATGCAGTGTAGTTCACTGGATTATCAAGATGTCAAGTACTGAAGTGACCATTGAGACTAACTTTACCTAATTTAATTAATTCCTACTAGGGAATTTAAGACACATGCTCCTGATGTTTATAAGAACTAATAACACTTATCAACTTTCCAGATAAGATTTGTAGTTTTGACAGGAAACTAAAATTAGAAAACTTACAAAACTTAAAAATTAGAAATATTCATGTGGAAAACACAGATACACATAAAAGCTAAATATCCCTGGCTACCAAGAAACTTGAAGTTTTGGGACAATTAGAGTTTTTCTTCATTCAGTTTGGTATGAGCTACATTCAAGTAACTGTTTTTTTGAGGGGGAAGGTATTTTTTTGTCCTTTGCAACAGTAACTTGGGGAAGTGTGAGCCAAACACAAAAACACTACCCTTAAAGTGCATATATTCACATGTATAATTCTTAAAACTGATTCTTGATTGATCTCGTATGGACAAGGCATTTTTATCTCTGCTGTTATTCCCCCTGTATTATCTAGCTGCAGTCATTCTAAGGGCAGGCTTTTATAGCTGCTTCTGGTAACTAGGATAACTAGTTAATGGAATCTTATAATTATAACCTGTCTTCCTGCTTAACAAGAGCTTCTGTGTCTCTCGCTTTTGCAGAGAGGGGTGCCAGCAGATGCAACACAAACAGTCAGTCATGTTTGACTTGGTTCCTTCTTTCTCAAATCTTATGCCTGTACTGACACACTGATCAGGGCTATGGCCTAGATGAGAGCACTGTCTTGTGATGCAAGCTTAACCACGACATTACTTCTTTTATTGCAGTCTTGCTCTGACTCAGGTAGCATTCCTCAAATAATATCTAAGCAGATAGGATGTTAGACCATTCCCAGATGGCAGTTTGCATAAGACTAACTAGTTTGGGGACAAGAGAAAGTTTAGATGTGTTCATAACAGCTTCTCCTTTCCTCTGTGGCTTAGTGGAATTGATTGGATGGATGAGAGGATACAAAGGAGCATTATGGAAGGGAAAGAATTGTTGGTATGAGGAACAGAACATTCTGAAGATGGTTTGGCAATTTTGAAGATGGATAGGCAATGGATAGGCATTTTAAAGATGGATAGGCAAGGGAGGTGTTGTGGAAGGAGAAAAGGCCTCAGGATGTTGCCCTGTCTCTTGTTGCCTACCTGTATTTCTCAGGGCATAATTCATAGCACCCTCTGCTGAAACAGCTTTTCATTCATTTGCTCTGTAAAGCAGACTAGTTACATAAAGTAGTGGTGTGAAGGTAATGTGAAGAGTTTTGTAAAGTGCACTGGCATGTTGCCATAGGCCATCCTGCAAATGGAGAATTTGAGGACAGGCTAGAAAATTGGAATAAAGGAGAAAAAGAAAAAGGAATTAATGTCCTTGGAAAAGAGAGAAGTCACGTTGCTTCTATACTATAAGCAAACAAGACATCTTTTTTGAATCATTGTATTAAATAGATGTGCTTATGAGAGTGAGTTATGAGTACAATGAGATTTAAATGCTTGAAACATGAATATTTTGTATCATATATGCACAAGTACATTTCTTGTGATAATATATTTCAAAGTCATGAGTTAATAAGTTGGTTAAAAAACAACTGAAAAAAGCCTTTATTTGAAGTGACTAAAATACAGAATACAGAAGATACACAATACAGAAGATACACAAGGATATTTTTCAAACATTCCACCAAATATTTCCTGAAATTTCATAGAAGTAATTCTGGATATTTAGGGGAATTTTACCACATTATTATGCTTAAAATTACTTAGGCCACTTGTTCTTTGAAGAAAGTCAAAGTCATGTCTATAGGCCACAACTTGATTGTAAATAAAAACACAGTATTAATCCAACATAATGGAAATGAAGAAGTATACTGACCTTTGTTAGAAATTAACTTCCCAAGCAAAGTCCATTCCATATTCTCAGCTAAGGCAAAAGGAGCTGATTGTTCTTTATGGCTTGAGAAGACACTGCTGCTGTAAAACACTGAATTATTATCTGCTTTCTTCAGTGAATTGTCAGACAGGAGATGAACCCGTAGGATATATTGACTGCGTCTGGTTTCAATTTTGTTTTGTCTATAAAAAGTCAAAGCTTCCTATGAACATTATCAGACAAAATAAATAAAGTAAGAGAGATAATTGTTTAATGAACTTGGAGTAACATGATTCAAATAGAATGCCCCCACATATTTTGCCAAAGCTAATAAAACTCTTTTGCACCATACTTATTATTCTTGAGTAAGTATCAACTTTATAAATTCTCCAGGTCATTTTTAAAACTAGTATTGAATTCATTTTCTTTCTGCTCATGCCTGTGTTAGTGGATTTGAGTGTTAGTCACTGTGCAAGTGGAAGTCTTTTTAGCTAACTTATTTCAGGTCAAAGTTTTCCAAAATACAATCTTAATGCAGTTTTTCTGGCATCAAGAATATTAGTGTTTTTGGTTGGTAAACAATAAAATGAAATGTGAAAAAACTCTATGACAGGTCAGTGCAAATTTTCAAGTAATCTGCCTATGGCTGGTACTGCGTTCTTAAAAAGTTAGGATAAGGGAAGCATATTTCCATACTATATTCTACCAGATTCCATGGAGCGATAATAAGGAAAATAAAGGAGAGTTCAGAAAACTTTTGGAAATATCTAACCTTATGTGACCTTTCTGAAAAGCACTCCCTTAGGGCTTGAAAGCTTGTATTTTGCCAGTCATCCTAAAACGTTACGTAGCTTTCAAGGAAAAAGCAAAATGATTTAGGGGGGGATAAATGTAGAAATTTAAGGAATTAATCTCTCTCTAGTTGGAATAAACATAGAGAATAAACTATAGAAAGCTAATGATAAAATAGTGTCTCTTTAGTCATTTAAAACTGGAATTTGGATTGCAACTGACGGGACTTCCATGTAACTTAAAAGTAGTTAGCTATAAATGTATCTAAACTTGAAAAATAGGTTTTTCCTTTTGGAAGTAGATGGATAGTTGAGGATGGTTTGAATCACCTCATGTGCTTCTAGCAGTTTAAGTATAAAACACTTTAACATAAAATCTAGAAGTATTTCCTACAGAAATATAAATACTCCAAAATATCAGTGTATTGAGAGACAATATGTGATAGAAAACAAGAATATTTGAGGACAGCTATGGGTTTGGAATAGGTGACTCCTGATTTTAACTCCTGGTATTTACCAGTATGCTCTTCACTCTTCCTAAATTCATCCCCAAGCCCAAATGCCTTGTGCATTCAAGAAAGCAAACATGGTCTTAGGAAAGGCCGCAGGCTTCTGACCTCTGGGGACTGACTCCTCAAGAGTGGTGTAGATGTAACAGTGCTGTTAAACGAAATATTTCTGTTTCTTTAAACACTTACTGAATTGCTTCATTAGCAGTACAGTTAATGGGATCTGATTGGCTGTGGATTTTTGTCCTGCGTTCTTGAACAGAAGTTCCATTCTCCTTGATAACCATCTCCTTAAATCCCTATCATTTTCTGAGATTCACTGTGGCAATAGTTTCACTTCCCATTTTACACCCCTCAGATTTATCCCAGGTGTGTAAGGGCTATCAGAGGCAGTATGTGCTGAGTGTTTGCACTTGGCTGCCTGGTTGGTGCATGTTGATGGGCTGCTGCTGGGCTTCTGCTTTAGCCTCTTTCTGAGAGGCAGCTCCTTCCTGGCACCAATTCTCTTGAAACTTTTGAGACCTCAATGTTTTGGAGACATCTATCCCATTGCCAAAAGTGTTTAAAAGGTATTGCATGAAAATAGCAGCTAAGTGGGCCTAAAATAAATCGGGCAAACTTGTTTCCTTAACTCTTGTAGCTGAAAAAAATAATGATTTTGTGTTTGAAGATAACATTCTGAAATGTGCTTTGAAGGCTCCAGATCTGGAAGGCCAATTAAAAGAGCCTGGCACAAAGTTAATCCACATTTTTCAGTTCTTTCTGATAAAAATATGTCATTCTCCTCTGCACATGAAAACTTACATATGTTGTCAAAGTAGCAGTGTTCTTGAAGTGGGGAGATTCTATGTAAAATATGCCCAAGGGAATCTGTGTAGTTATTAACTCAACCAAAGTATCTGGAAACAAATACAAAAACAGAAAACAAAAACCAAAACAGCATATAAGTATTTCTTCAGATCTGAAATAGAGGCAGTAAATTGTAAAGTGAATAAGTAAGTTTGGAAACAATTGAGTTCGGCTTGATGAAATTGTACTTTGAGTGATGATTCCCAACCCTGTACTTAACAGAAATGTAGTGCGCCTGTCTGGTTTAGATCTAAGAAAGCAGAGTGTCTGAAACCTTTTTTTTTTTTTCTTTTTTTTTCTCCCTGGCAATATTAGCTGTTTAAGAAAATACACCAGCTCCCCTTATGAACATTCCTTGTTTTGGAAGTTACGTTTTATATTCTATTTACTTCTTTGGTTTTGTCTCATAATAGCAAGGACTTTGATTAAAAATAATCTGCCACTGAAAAAACACACAGATACAAAAACAATACAACATACAACCTCAAAAGATTATATAATATATAGTAATGAAAAAAATGTTGAAAACTGGTTTCAATTTAATTCTTAAGTAAAACGAAAACATCTCAGGTGAGATTCAGCAGTTCAAATTAAACATACTTATCCTTTATCTCATCAATTCTAAATCATATTTCAGTACTATTGAGATCTTTCTAAATTGATTCAGTTTTTCAAAATTAATGTGGTGGTTGTCTTCATAAGGTTTTTTATATTCCTTTCTTTATTCCTTCTGTTACAACTTCACTTCCTCTGGTCAGGAGAGCAAAACAGTTAGTGATAGATCTTCATCTTACCATAATAGCATGTATGAAAAGGGAGAGGGAAATGAAGAAGGAAAATGATTATCCTTTCAGAATAATTATATATGGTCTCTGGAGTTTATAGAGAACACATATGGGAACACATAATGTTAAAAAAGCCACTTGTACTCCATCCCGAAGAGGCTGTAATCTAAATAAGATAAGACAAATATAATTCAACAGAGCCACAGTGCAAAGGGGGCTAGTTTGGGAGGAGGAATTGCCTGAAAATATTTTAAAGAGAGAAAATCTTTTTAAGTGAGAATAGTAGTAGATCTTCTGCGAGCAAGAAACTGTACAGATAGCAGAGAGACATATTTTGATTGGCACATAAACACTTATTCTCCATCGATAAAGCAAAATAAACCAACCTCCAGCTTCTGGTTATAGGGATGAACACTGCCTGTTGGGTGGTCACAAAGCCTTCCTCATGGCCACACATGGCCATGACCACTGGTAACAGGGAATGTCAAAGGCAAACCGGTGGCTTTTCCAGTGTCAAAGCAGGAGTGGCTGCTCTGCCTGTCTGTATGTGAGAGCCAGGAAGAGCCCACCTCACCCCTCTCCAAAACAAAACACAAAACAAAACAAAACAAAAAACAAAAACAAAGCAAAAATGGAAAAGTGGTACAACTCCCACATAGTCAGGAACATGACTTTGTGTTTTTGGAGGTCAGATATATATGATGCACAAATCCACAGCCAAACACAGCAAAAGTGGAAGATGATAAAGAGGAAAGCATCACTGCTGGAAGGCTTGAGTGGGAGGAGAGGCCCTGGCAGGTTCACGTGGGCAAGACCTGTCATCAGTATTAAGCACAGACAGTATAGGCTGTAATGAAATAACGTGCAGGAAGAGCAAAGCCAAATAGTGTACTTAAATATTTCTGTTTCAGTCTTCTGTGAGACCACTGAATTGCATCCCTGGTAGACTTTATCCATGGGTATCACTTGATGCGTTCTGAGTCAAAATGTAGATGTACTTGCTCCAAAGATAAACCTGTGCACTGAGCAGAGCTGAGCGTGCTGCCTCCAGCATCAGTGAGCACCTAAGGTCTCCTCAGATGCACTGATGTTATCAGCACATGGCTCCTGATTAGAGCATTTCCAATGGGAGCAATGCCTTTTGATGATCCGTTTTTAATATCCACTGGTAAACTTTTAGGTTTCTAAAACATCCAAATTAAATTTTCTTTAGTGGGATAGCTAAGCATTGCCGCACTGCAGCTGTGTGACACTGCATGGGATCTTCAAGAATTTCATCCCTGCTTGCCCAGCCTGCTCAGAACCATGCAGGGAGGCACAATAGGGAAACAAAAAGAGGAAGGGTTGAAAGGGCTGAGCTTTCATGCTTCCTGAAATGTACTGAATTCTTGAAATATACTGAAATATACAGAAGATACTGATCTCTTGCTAAAGCTTTCAACAGATTCTGTTAACAAGAAAGTCTTCGTACTCCCTGCTTTAATAAAGCTTTAAGCTTTCTGGAAATTAGAGGTTTGAAAAGGTTTTATTGCTTAATTGGCAAATAATCAAATTAGGAGTTTGCAGCTATGAACTGATAGCTTACAATGAACAGTGGTTTAGATATATGTGAAATTAAACTAATTGCAATTTTTTAAGTTTTAAATTTAATATAGTAAAATATTCCCTAAAACTTAATATTAAATCTGGAAGTTGCAAAGAAGTGGGTCTAGGAATGCATTTGGAGAACTAATTACTTTTAATATTATTTTTCCTTATTTGAAAATTATGTAATTAATTAGAAATATCTTCTGAATATATTAAATGTGAGAAAGCTAGTTGCCTTAAGATTTAAAATATTGTTTATTTTTCATTCTTAGAAAGTACAGGTACAGCTCTCTAGATCTAGTCTATAGCAGTATTTCTTAAAGAGGTTAAAGATTTTGAAGAAATATGGCACTTATAGGTACCATATCCCTACCTCATTGGATGAGAAAAGCATGAGCTTTGTAGTAGCCAAACTCTGAGCCATAGCTGATTTGCATCACAAGTTAGGAAAACAAGTGCTATAGCTGAGGATCACTCACAGACAGTATCCGGTCAAGGAGGTCTTATTAGAAGAGGATTTTAAATCAAAAAACTCTCTGAGTTGTGGCAGATACTAAGCAGGAAAGGGAATGATCTATTCCTTGTTAGGTAGTAAAGCATGATCTATAGTCTGCAATTAACTAGAATTCAGTATATATCTAATTTAATGCTTTTATAACCTTTTATAGTTTAGGTCAGTCTCAATGCTAAATATATTTAGCATCATATTAAATGTATTTGTACTCTAGGTGACCCTGCTTGAGCAGCGGGGGTTGAACTAGATGAGGTCCCTTCCAACCTCAACCGTTCCGTGATTCTGTGATTCTGTGTGTTCTGGTAGATGACTATGTCCAGCATTACCATTAAAGGATGTACAAATCCTTTATTCCATCCATCATACTATTAATATCTTGTGGCTGGAAAGTGACTGTCAACTGATAAACTCAACTACCCTTGCAAATATGAGTTAAATTCCATAACAGTCCTACATGGTAGGAATTGTTGGACTTATTTTAGAGAAACTCAAACTGAGTGAGGAGCAGAAAGCTATGTGACTAGCAATAAGA
>JAVCKT010033454.1:0-16347 GCA_032273925.1 Rhynchotus rufescens
CTTTGTTTTTTTTTTTTTTTTTCTCCAAAGGACTTTTCCTCTAGCACCTTGCATTATGGATGTCCATGGACTGACAGTGCCACAGATTATTTAGGGTGGCAGGAGTGTTAAATGCAGGTCTTGTCACTGGAGACAGCACCAACCAAATTGAACTTCGCATCTCCACCAGGAGCACAAGACTTCAGTGTGTCATGGGTGCATCTGCTGCTGTCTCTTGCTGTCCAATCCATAGAGATGTTGGCCATATCTTCCCAGACATCCCACTCCACCCATTTTACCAAGTATCTGCCAGTACACAGGAGACATTGAACAGGGATTGCAGATGGGTAGAACTGCAGCATTAGTGACTAGGGTGCAAAGAGCAGCAACTGGTTGTAACTTTCAACTTCCAGATTTCAGAGCAAGGCTGAGCCTGTGCTGCTGATGGAGAATGCAAAAGTGGGGCACGATGGTCTCATTCATTCAATATCGGTGAGATGAAAACCGTCAGATAATGTCAACTGAGCTTGTCAATGAGCTGGAGGGAGCTCTGGGTTCCGTGTTGCTACCTTGAAAGCACCAACCTTTACCTCCATCTGATTATTCTACTGTGGACCGTTGGGATGTGGGAGAGATCAGAGGAGCCATCACCAAAATATAAGATATGTCTGTAGTAATGAGACCAATTCAGCCATGAATAACCTATTTTTTCGCAGTTTCTACAGCCCATGTGGTGTGAAAAGCTGGACAAGGATTTGTAAATGAATTGAGCCCAAGAGTAATTACATGTTCCTGCAGATTACTTGGTGCTGTAATTGCACTTAGTATTTACCATGTGACCTAAGCCAGAAATAATCATGTATTTACTTTATATTTATATTGTAACGTGCCATGTACTGTAATTATACTGCCACTCCATGGTACTTAACACATCATCGAATGTTCCACAATTATCATGTTAGTAAATAGCACTTACTGAGATTGGTGGCCTGTAATTTCAAGCATTACCTGCTAAAGATTTGGTGTAGTGATGTCAAAAAATCTATTTCCTGACAATCCCATTTTATATAAAAACTCTGAATCTCAGAACAAATAGAAATCACTTTGTAAAAATCTATGATTTGAAAATCAAAAAAAAAAGCTAGATTCTGAATCAAAGGTTTGTCCAGTAAAGTAATAATCATTACCCTAAAGAATTCCCTGCATTTTTATGCTGAAGGTTGCAGAAGATTAAAATGAAAACTTTCAAATTCGAGTGATTAAATGAAGGTATTAAATTCACCTTGAGACTCTTTAAGAGAAATGTTTTGGAAGAAATTAATATCCACTTGACCTCTCATTTAATACTGATTAAATCTTTGAGTGGCTAAAATGAAATCCTTTGTACTGGATTTTCTGAATGGACTTATGCTTACATACACATTTGCACTTAGAAGTATTGCCCTTGATTTCAATGGAGTTACTCATGTGATTAAAGTCAAGCATGTGCTTAAGTGCTTTGCTGGTCTAAAGCCAAGGTTTAAGTATGGAACCCTTAAATGTTGGTCAAAGTAAGCTGATTTAAATGGGAAAGCTTTAGAACATTCTCAAATTTTCATGATTTTTCCATATTGTAATTCAGATGAATGCCCTCATCTCACTTGACTCTTGCAAAATTTCAGTCAAGACCCAAGATTAGTAGTTCAGATGTTCCCCACATTAAATACGTTCCCTCTCATTGGTTTTGTTTACAAAAATGTTAAAAGAGTGACCCCAAATTTCGTTTCTTGCTAGTGTTTTATTTTGTAGATCGCTGATGAGTGCCACTGAATTGTACC
Organism: Rhynchotus rufescens; assembly: GCA_032273925.1. NCBI lineage: Eukaryota > Metazoa > Chordata > Aves > Tinamiformes > Tinamidae > Rhynchotus > Rhynchotus rufescens. Next base: position 1,797 of record JAVCKT010033454.1, read on the forward strand.
TATCATGGACACCGGACATGGAGTCAGGAATACCCTGTTTTGTTCCTCTCGTTACACATAAAATCCGTTACACTTAAGATGAAAGATGAAATCCTGGTTCCACAAAGAGTGAGTAGAAGTTCTGCTGTTTAACTTTATGGCTTCTCCCTCAAATCTGATTTCTTGCTTTGTCTTTGATCTGCCCAATATATACAAATGATCTTAACTTTAAACACTGATAGTACCATTTACTTCATTAATGAGAGCCAAATGAATAATTCATAATGCATAATTTATCCAATGAATCTCACTTCTTCTTGTGTTTGTGGATTGTCTGCAAATAGATTCTTGATTGGACTCTTCATCTAAAATTGTTTGTAGGTTTCTTCAGTGAATCATAATCAGTCTGCAGATCATTTGAGCAGTACATTACAAGCAGTCACAGTTTGCAGCTTGCAGTGTGTGGGTTCGGCACAGGAATGTCAAGGTAACGTTCCTGTTTCTTGACTGGAAAAATCTTATGTAAGTAACCGACAGCAATATGAATTTTGAACTGCACATATGAGCTTAAAACTTCGGAAATTCACACCCTTGCTGAGTGCTGCTGTCAAATTCAGAATTTCCTTTCGGTGAACGGTCAAACGGAGCTGGAGAAAAGTAAATACCAAAGCTGGTATGTGCTTGTAGCAGATCTCAGGGCTCAGAAACATGAACAAAGCTACCGGAGGGTAACAAATTTCAGGCTAACAGCTGATCCATGGCAACTGTCTCTGTGAACGATCTGGGTCTGAGGCAACGTGAATTAATTGAACCTCTCTTCAGTGGGGGTTAAACTAGCAGATTACCTTGTACTTGCTGTGGGCTACAAGTTCTCATATGGATGCAAATTGGCAAACGCACGGTAGCTTGTTCCTATTTCTGAGGCTGGAAGTTTTTATTTTCCCACCTGGCTTCCCTGTTTACTAGAGAGGAGGAAATTCTCACCCAGGCAAAGCATCTTCCAGAGGGGCAATTCTTATATCCTGCTCAGCCTCACTGCATATGTTAAAGTAGGTAGGATGGTTTATCCCTAGAAGAGGTCTTAGCAAGCTCTCTCGACACACACTACACAGGCCTTCACTAGCAGAGACAGGAACCCAGCCTGCTTCTGAGCACTGCAGCTTCCACCAGTGCTTTTCCTGTACCTAACTGACCTAAATTTGGTGAGGGAAGTAGCAGAGATTTTCTCTTCTGGTCCCCAGTTCAGTAGAGCACTATAAGCAAATCCTTCAAACCCGTTGACCCTATCACAATTTAAGCACTTGCTTGCAGCAAACCATGTGCTTATGTGCTTGGCTGAGTGGATTTGGTTTTGCTAAATTAGGTCTTCGGTTCTAGGTTGGGAGATTTTGTCTGATTAAATCTGTCTTTGCTGTAAAGTAACATAATAATCCTTCAAAAACAGCAGCATGCAAGCCTGACACCGGTGTGGTGTAGCCCAGGGCCGTATTCACTATGTAAAGATTAATAAAATCTGAACAAATGCCGCGATCATAAAAAAAAAGTCCCCAACGTGGTCAGACAGTGAGTAGACTTTTAAGTATATCATTTTGCAGCAAAAGAGGCCACAATGAATATGCAGAAGAGGATTGGAGCTGTCAGGCGAGTGCAGATGGACCCACGTGACCAGTCACCCCTGTGACCCGGGTATCAGATTTCGAAGGGAAAAGGAGAGTTTTAAGTGCTGTCTCCAAATACAAAGCAACCATGTCTACCACCACTTCACGTACCACTGAACAAAGGCAGGTTTTGCAAGAGGACTAGAAGGGAAGATCATAGACACGGAGAGGATCTCATAGGCTCAGCGATTGTTCAAACACTAAGTAAAAGATAAGTCAAAGAATTTTTTAAACGAATACCAGGCTACATGTTGCTCCAAAGAGACCACAGGGGACCAGGATTTTATACTTTTAAGAGGAATAGAGGCTGTGATTTTCATCAGCCAAGGTAATGGATTCAGTGTGCCAGCTTCACTGCAGCTGTCAGTTATGGCACAGTAGTTTTGATATGAAAACTGCAAATGGGAACACATGGTAGTGACCAATTTCTATAACACTAGGTCAGGTAAAGTCCGGTGGTGATGTGATTTTTTTTTTCATTGCCTGAGGAAGTATTTGATCTTGTCATTAACTCTCATCATTATCTTTATTATGCAGGTTCATAGGAATAGGGAATTATAAGAGTAGCAAAAGAACTTATTCCTGGCCTTGATCTGCCTTCATTATTTTAAGGAAACTCTTAGAACTAGGCACTGTGGCTGCATTGAGCTTCCTCAAAGAAGAGATTGCCCTGTGTGCTGCCTTTGGTTCAGGCTGGCACATATACATTAACAGACAAGCGATGTGTAGGTGCATCGCTGATTGCACTTGCACAGCCCTGGCTATTTGTTCCTACTGAACAGAAGGATGGTGCTAGTCTTTTAGAAGTGAATACTGGCAAGAAAACAATGTTTGATGGCCTAAAAAGTTAGACTATGACCCAGAATGTGGTCATCAGCTGGATTCTCACAGTTTCTGGTATCAGGAGGCAGTGCCTTGTTGCAATGAAGAGCAGAACATGAGCCCTCAGCTTGCAGGCTATTTGAATGACTAGAAGAAATAGATCAATAAATTTCCTCCAAATCTGGTGTGATCTTGAGCATGTTCTCGTTCTCCTCACACGCAGTATGAGCCAGCTTCATGACTCTTTACCATTTCTGAGCCTGTCTGAAAACATCACGACGTAGCGAGGCCCGAATCCAGGACCTACAGTGCTACGGGAATGAGTCTTTGGCATTTAAACAGCTCCTTAAACGTGCCAATATCTGCAATAGGCTCATCTTCACTGGACCAGCCACTGGAGGGGACAGCTCTCACATGCTAAACAGCAGGGCATGTGTCCTACCAACGCGTTTGGGTAATTCTCAGGCACTTGCTTTCATCCATAAATTCTTTCCCGCAGCACAACAGTCTGATGTAATGAACATTTTACACAAGCCGTGGGCTTAGTGTTTTCGCTTCTATGCATGTGCCATTGATTAGAGTGGCTGCAGATGGTTTTATTTTAGATAATCAAGCTTGCTGGGGTTTGCCAGCCTCAGAACAAAGGCATAGTTCCCCTGCTTGCTAACCAAATTTGCGGCCAAGACACTTGAATTGGGCTCAGCTCTGATGGATGGTGAGAAAGCAGGGAGGGAGAAGAAAGCAGCTTTCCTATATACCTCAAGCCAGGTGTTTGGTACCTCTGCACCCCACTCTTCCCCTCAGTATTTGTGGAATTGTATTCTTTCTTGGCTCCTGAACGGTAATGGGGAATACTTTTTTCTTTTTATTCATTTGCTTTCATGCAGCACTGCTGTATTATAGCAATACACTGGGCTGCAGAAAACAAAGGGGAAAGCAGCTCCAGCCACAACAACCCACACAAGCACCAAAGCACCCAGAGAAGGAATTCCTCCTATAAGAAGTCCCCTCTGAAGTCTCCAGCCCACAGAAGAGCATGATCTGCCATGTGTCCAGCTCTCCCGTGGCATTTCCACACCCAGGAAAAATCTCTGTAAGTTTCTTCCGTGGGAAGTAGGTGGATGAAAAGGCCAGAGTTACATCATTTAAAACCCACAGAATCAGACAAATTACATCACTATTGGGTGAAAGCTTCAAAAGCACCTGGTTGATTAAAGATTTTTGTTGGTTTTCAGAAATATTTTAGAGGAGCCCGACTTAGTGCCTACTAATTTCCAGTCACTCCATGTCCTTTGTTTAATGCTACACGTTACACCTATAGAACAAGTGTGCTGAATGTAAAGAGAGAGGGAAGAAAAGAGAACCAGAAAAAAAAAGTATAAGCGAGAAATCAATAGAAAGCATTTAGCAGCTGAGGTGACATAGACAAAGTGCATTTAAAACCACAGATACTTGACTTCAGGGCTGGAAGGGGGAGATGGTTGCCTTATTTTGTGCTTTGCTTCTTAATATTTTTCAGATTAACAGTTTGCAATCCTCTGCTGAGCTATAAGGTCTTAGAGGCACTGCCTGCTGGAACGTTTTGATCAGTGTAAGCTGGGGCATTTCCAACAGACAGGTTTATTAACTGATTTACTGACCACATGAATTTTGCGTAGCTGAAACTATTTAGCTGGTCTCTTTCTCTCCCCTTTCCCCACACCTCCTGCTTATTAATCATTTGGGAAATTTTTTTTTTTTTTTTTTTTTTTTGCTTTTGTATGAAAACAGCCTCCAGGCAGTGTTGCGTTGCCTGTAGTCATGCACAGCATGACAGATCTACCTTTCCAAATTTTTCCTCCTGTACCAAATCATGATATAGGGCCAATGCTGCCTGTCCTCTGCATGGAAGATGTTTCAAAAAGGCAATGTAATCTTGTTGAACCTGCTCTACTGAACCCAGTAAGGATAGATGCTTATTAATTGCTACCATCTGAAAAAGTCTTGGCTTCAACTCAAGTGGTACAGAGCTGTCGAAGACCCTGCTATGGTCTCTGCTTAAGCTGGACCTTCCACCCTCTTTTGAGGGTTTCTGCTACAGTCAGTGGAGGATTCACCCTCCACTTCAACAGAAACATATGCAAGATATCACCCTAGATACTCAACCACCTTTATTTCTAATGAGTTTAATGTGTGGCCTGAAAAGAGCAGGCTATGTAAAGATCACCTAACCAAAACTGCTCTTTATTTTATAGACTTAATTTACCAGCTCAGGAGACAAATGTCTTCTATGAGGAGCACTGTCCGTGTTTAACAATGAATTTCCTTAGCTGAAGGACTGCCTTCATATATTTTGCACCAGAGCTGATTTAAAAAATAAAATGAAGGAAAAGAAAGGAAAGCTCCGAAAGAAACATTTTGCAAGAAAACCTTTCAATGTTTGAGAGAGAAGGCTTCAAAAACTCACATCTGTTCTTTAGCAAGTCAAACCTTGAGTATTTTTCCTCTGAGTTTTTTTTTTTTTAACAGTGACATTTTTAAATTCTGAACATTTTTTATTCTGTTAGGTTGCATTGCCTGTTGAAGCGCAACATTTCCTTAGTATAAAACATCCACCCAAAGATTTGAAGGAACTTCACCTAAACTCATATATATCTTCATGAGGTCCTGGTAATCCTAGGAGATATCATGGCCACCAAAACTCAAGCAGAAATTAAAGAAAAGCAAAGAAATATAATGTTACACAGTGAGATTTTGTTGACAGAGCATCATCAGCATTATCTCATATTCTCTTTGTGCTTTAGCTCCAGAATTGGCCCATTCCAGGAACAGAAGTACTGGATACATGCTCCAGCTCCTGACATTACCCTATAGTCACCCAATAACTCCACAAATAATAAAACCAGTGAAAACAGTTCTCCTTCAAAATTGATTCTTAAGGTGACTTTTCTGGAGGTATTGCCTGGCGTGCCATGAGAGCCAAGCTCACACTGCAGCTTCTCTCTTGAGATGGCATTATTAAGATGTGCTTTCTTTATTATCTAGTTTAATGATACTTGTAGGATGAAATATCTTTGAAATTTCTGTCAATTTGATTGAAACACCCCAGTAGGCTTAGAAGGTAGCAAGTGAATACACACACAGACACAAAATGCACAGAAGCCAAATTTCCCAATAAAATTAGGCTAGAAATAAATGCCCTATCTTATTTTTCTTACAGACACACACACACGCAATCCATTTAAAAGGTTCAGAATAATTTATTTAATGTTTATATTTTTATTTCTATATACAGAAACAAGTGTGCACACTGACATCCTGCGTCCTGATGATCTGCCACAAGAATAACTGTCCTCAAGGTATTTTTGGCAATTGGTAGAAGCAGAACAAGGTAGCCTGCTTACTAAAGATCTATTTTTGCCCAAGTTTGGCAGTCCAAGTTTGCAAACAGAGACAGCAGCTACAGCCAAATGGTAAGGCATCCCTTAGTTTTCATGGTACAGCCATTACCTTTCTGTGGAATTATTTTTCCCAAATCAGTTTATACATGCTTAGCTATTGGCACAGATTTTTTTTTTTTTTTTTTTTTATTTTTTTTTGAGTGGACCTTACTAAATCACAAGACAAAGACTTCTTTCAGAGGCCTGTCAGAAGAATGAGTCCTGTATGTAAAGCGATATCCTCCTTGTGAGTATGTAATGGGATCTCCCTTGCGGTCAACGGAAACCCTTTACCTCTAAAAAGGTCTTTCTTAGAAGTAGGGAGAAGACTTTCAGCAATCACTGAGCACTTCAGGGCCAACTCAGAAGATCAGCACACGCCAGGATATGAAGGCTATTCGGTTACCTTCTTTACAGACTGAACAGGAGGTTTTCAGTCATGCTCTCATTACAAAGCCTATTGCCTCACACTTAACGATAGGCTTCTCCATCCAAACAGCAACACGACTCAGAAGGGCTGTAAGGAACAGCTTATTCCCTCTTCCTTGCATGTTGTTAAGCCCAGAATGGAGCTCAGGCACATCATCAGCTCAGGTTTATGCTGTCTCTGTACATGCTGTACCTGCTCTGCAGATAAAAAAGGAACTTCAATTTCCAATGCTGTCAATGCAGTGACTTTTAATCAGTAAATTCCCTTTCTAAGACAGACAGGGGGGAAAAAAAGTCCTCATCTGAAAAAAAAAATCAAATGCATTTTCAGCCAGAAGACATAAATATAACCAAAAAGCCATTTGGAAATGCTTTCATCTGACAACTGACATGCTTAGATCATCTGCAGCCCACCCTGTGCTTTTCTCACTAGAGAAATTAAACACTGGGAGAACTGCTGCTGCTTTGAGTGCGCTCCTTAAATATTTTCTGGCAGACTCTCCCAAAGGCAGCAGTGGAAGTCTCATGGCTCAGGACAGGCAAATCTTGTTCTCTTTTCCATGTGATTCTGCCAAGGGACATGGGTAGGAACAGTCCAAGACTGGCAAGAAATTGTTTGCTCATGAAGAACTGCAAACCTGAGAGGGTCTGGTGCTTGCCTCCAGGGCTGGGAGCTTTACTCCTGCCTCAGTGGTGGACATTCACGGAATGATTTGGGATCATTTGGAATCCTCAGTTATGCCCAAAGTCCAAGTTTTCACCTGGGTATTAAGAAAGTCTTTCCTTTCAGTGGCAACCTTGTTCATCTGCCCATGTCACTCTGCACCCTTCATTGGAGCCCTGCAGAGCTTAATGATTTTTCTACACCTTCATATTTTGAGGCCCTTTGCACAATCAACACCTCATTGGTTTTCAAAGTTCCACTTGCTTGGGAAAGCCCTATTCAGGATGCTACAATCTGAACCTAAATATACCCACATTTGAAGTCTATGTCAAAGCTCTAGTCTCTGAAGGAATAAAAATGGCTAAAGAAAGAGATGCATTGCAAAACCTCTAGACATCCTCCTGGCTTCTTCTTACGAGTATAATTTAACATGTTCAAATGTAGCATTACACCTTTAACCAGGGGGTTCACCCAGGCACTTTTATGCCCCCATAGAGGGCAAAGGAAGTTGATACACTGTTGTTGTCAGTGATTTCTAGGAAATCACGAGCTGCAAGTGGCAGATTTCAGGTGAGGGGCCCCAAATTCAGAAAGTCTCTTCTTTTCTTTGTTCACCAGAGGACAACTTAAGATTCGGGGCATGGTGCAATGTTGAGTCATATCTACACATCATAGATGACTGAAGTGTATATTCAGCTTTGCTCCACATCTCTGCAAATTTATGCAAATATCCAAAGGTCTTGCCTTGAAGAGACATCTAAAGCCTGGACAATCTCATATAGGTACCAATGCTATAGGGTCCCAGATTTTGCATGGCAGAGAGGGGCTGTGTGCTGCTGGCTGGTGTTGCTCCAGTCCTCCCATAGTCTCTTCTGGAGATCAAACTTCCCCACCACAGAAGCATCTCCTAGATGAAACATCCTAGCCAGTATGTCTGCAGATCAGGAATATTCCATGAATACATCTTTCAGGATTGAAACATTTGTTGAAAGCTGGAGCACAGCCAGATACAGGCATTTGGCAAGTGGCTAAATTAAGTTAACATTTGCACCCACGATAGACTTAGTCTAAAACACCAGAACACAATCAGAGAATTCAGCTATAGCATCTTAAACTGGCAAAGTTACTAATTGTTTTTGTTGTGAGTTAAAACACAATAGCTTATGCCTCAGTGAATAAAGGGCAAGATAAACGGCATCTCTAACAACTAAAGTAGGCAAAGAATATGCACAGAGATAGCTGCTCTATCTCTGCTCACAGGTAGAAACTAGTTAAACTCATCACTACTTTCCATGTTCCTATGTACTGCATCCCATGGTATGTACATCAGTGTGATCCTTTCATTTACGAGCAGTTGCATTCTTACTGACATATCACCTAGAGCAAGTGGAACTGGAGATAAAAATGCTCTGTCCTTTATGCCGTTGTAGCTTGGGTCGTGGTTCTACCTTGCAGTAATTCCAGTTGTAGGATGGTTAATCCTGAATCACAACCATTGCAACCAGAGAATGCAAATACAACCTTATTTAAAAATAACCCTCAAAATGCCTTCAAGCCAAAGTCAGATTGAAGTGTCTCCAAATATATCCAAGGAACTCATTTTAGCTAGTCCTGGAAGACTATGACAGACGTAGATTGTTTGTCTCTGCTGTTCTATCCAGGTTAAGATCTCTGTCCTCTTGCAGTCAGCAGATGGGCAGTGTGAACACCAGATTGCCTTTTCTGGATAATTTGATGGAAACACAATTGTGTGTCCAAGTCACATCCAACCACTTCATATGAACATAACAGTCTGTGTACTGCAAAACATACACCACATACACCAGTACAGAGAAAACAGCATTAATAGAGTGTGGACATGTAAGGCACAATTTAGGAGTCCAAACATAGGTATCCAAAGCCATCTTAAGATGACTTGGCCATGTTTTAGCTTATTCTTTCAGGACCCAACTGTCATTGCAGAGGCACATAAGGGTTCTTTTCTATCAGATAGGATGTGGGAGGTATCTACCAGACCCATGAGAAGGTCTTAATTATACAGGAACATCTCAAGCAGCACTAAAAGTTTTCTGAACACTGCATTTGGGGAACCAAATCGTGCTTATAGCAAAGAGGACAAGATTACTGGAAAAGCCAAAGAGGCTGCAGTCAGATATGCACATCAGCAGAAGAGGCAGGAGAATAGCTTACTGTCATTAACTGTATATATCCATGCTCAGTGTGGCTAGAATGATGGTATTTAGAAAATTATTGTTTTTTTTTTAATGTTTTGCACAAATCTGCACTGTATGAACAAATCTGGCATACAGTACAACTGCACAAAGAGGTGACTAGATATGACCACAGCTGTTGTAACCTCACAAAGAGCCGGGGGAGAAGCTGACACAGTCACAGGTGAGCAGCCCTGGAACAAACATATGTAACTGCACTCTTAAAGCCGACATCCAAGATTACTCAAAGAGAGATCAGGCCTACCCTAAGTCAGCAAGCTTTATCTTCTTTCAGATTTTGTTTTCCTATAGTTGTAATTGGGCAAGGCTCATCCCGTAATCACACTCTTCTCTTTAATTTTTAATGAAAGCCAAGAGGCATGTTTAATCTTGTCATTTCAAGAGCTGTGAATTTAAGAAAAATATAAATAAGTTGTACAGTGGCTATGCTGAACTTGCTTAGTGTATCAGCCTTGGACTAGGTCTTCAGCTCTTCATACCACAGACATGTTTTCTGCTCAGAGCACACATAAAAGCTGACCCAAACGCTACCACTTGCTGTGCTCCAGCTCCACTGGCTACCAAAAATGTTCTTGGCTCATGCCTGAGTCAATGCTTGAAGTTATCACCAAAGTGGATAGTATCTCTGGTCTTGCAAGTCAAGATTTCAAAGTAACTTGGGCCTAACCAGTGTCAGGAAAGCGACAGGCCTTCCAGCATCACAGCCCAGCAATACATGATGCTCTCTTTCACCAGAGCTTATTTATGCACCATCATGATTCTTGCTTTTAAGGAATTTTCCTTTTCTTTCCTGGACTAGTCCTTCAAAGAGTTTATGTCACTAACCTATGACAAAGAGAGGAACAAATACATCTTGGGGACAAGAGCTTTAAACATGGCTATCCAGAGTTAAGTCACCAAATCCACCGTGATCACCTGAGTAAGTCAGCCTGTAGTGGAGAGTTCTGGCCGCTGTCTGGTCCCACAGGGACAGAGCCTGGGTAATCGTTAGTCACAGCAGATGATGAAGTTATGTCAGAGATGGTTTCATATTGTCTGTTTTACATATATGCAAGGATTAGAAAAGTCACAGGCACATGGACAGTCATGCAGTTAATGCTGTAGTTCACACAAGGCTTCACAGCTCACAGTGCCAGTTGGAATACCAAACCTCCCAGTGCTTAAATGGTGACGTTCACACTCTATCTCCTGAGGGGACAGAAGGTAATGGTACTCAGCTGTGACTCTGACTATGCCAACTACCATTTGCTCATCTGAGATGAGCACAGATGGTCATATTTCCCTCTGTTTATTTTTGCTGAATGGCCTTTTCAGTCTGCCTAGTCTATGACCTTCTCCTACAAATGAGTAGATAGGGTTTTGCTGGGACACTGGGTTTCTCCTTTCTTCAGGAGAAAAAACTGAGACTCTGCTGGTATCAGCTGCTAGGACATACGTAGACCAGGTATTTTTTGTGCTTTCGTCTCCCTCCCAGCAGAAATGCAATAGCAGGAACAACAAAGGCACCCAGATACTACTCTTCACTCATGTGAAGAGTGTCCAACATGCAGCATCTCAAGTACAGGTTATGCAGACTGTACAGGAGCATGAATTATTGCACTATAATTTAATACATGGCACTTTTCATCTTCAAAGTAAAATGACAGTCTAATATAAAAAGATATTCTAATCACTACATTTAAATACAAAGGGGAGTAAATCACTAAACAATATTTTAACATGTCAAAGGTAATAAAAGAAACAATGAGTAATAATCAAACCTGCTGTCTTGGCTACTGATGAAAATGGAGCCCTGGGAGGTCTGATGGTCTTTGAGGAACTTTCAGACCATAGAGCAAATAGCTGATGGAGTCTAAGTGTTGTGAATGCTCAGCACTGCCAATCCCAGCAATATTTCTATGGGTCTCATGCTACTTGCTGGCTTGCTTTTAAAACTCCAGCTCTGCAATCACAGAATCCCATAAGTAGCTTAGCAAGGAGAACAGTCACTTTCCTCCAAAACTGCAGAAAAGCAGAAACTGCCTTTGGAGTGATGATCATGCCACGAAGATGATTAAGGGATGGGAGTACCTCTCATGTGAGGAGAAACTGGAGGGAATCTTAGCAATCTTTATAAATATCTGATGGACAGACATAAGAACACTGGATCAGGATTATCATAGGGGCTCCTTGTGACAGGAAAAGACACAGACAACAGACAAAAAGTGAAACGCAGGATATTCCATCTGAACAATAGGAAATGTTTGGTTTGTTTTATTTTTTTTTTACTATGAAGGTGGCTGAACACTGAAACAGTGGAAGTTCCATTTCTCTATCCCTGAAGATACTGAAAATCCAACTGGACAAGCTCTTGAGCAGCTTCGTAGCGCAAGGAGTTGGACCAGACGATCTTCAGAGGTCCTTCTCAACCCTGACCATTCTGTGAGTCTGAGATACCTTCATAGGAGCCACAGTCACCAGACAGAGATCTAAGCTCACAGGACACAGGTGCCTCAAGAGAGGACAAAGGAGGACTCAATGCAGGTGAAAGGCAAGTTCTTTTTTCCTTTTAATTTTCAGCTAATATAATAAACTGCTGACTTCAGTGTGGCAGTGACAATCACGAAAAGCATGTGTGCTGCCTGCATCTTGGAAAAGATGAAGGTCCTTTGTACTGATTCAGTCTTATACACATAACAAAATATACAGAAGACTAGTGATCATGCATTGAACAAAGTAGTAAAAATATATGGAGTGAATGACATCGCTTATCTCATAAATCAGCGATCTAAACAGAAAGATGAAAATCAATATCACTTCCATTTTTGAAAAAGAGGAAAGAAGAACAGAGGGTAGGTCTGTGTAGTCTTTGTGGGGCAGAGTGCCTGTCTTCACTGTTCTTCCTGTTCATGTTGGCAGTGACTTAACAGGATTGCTTCTGCAATGTCAGACATTGCTCTCTTGTTGCTTCAGTCTTCTGCAGCACACCAGACATGCCTGGATAAAATATCTGTACAGAGATCACATGAATGGAGAGATAGAACCATTAAAAGTGGAATAAAAATGCCTAACCAATTGCTCTGGATAATCACCAGAAGGTTTGTGGAAAAATCAGACAGCATGAAATTAATCTCCTAGAGTGCTAACATCCTCTAAACTCTCACATTTCAGTAGAGCTTCAGGGACCTTAGCATCACATGGGATCTCATCCACCACACAACACAACATCCAGTTATATTTTATAACCCTGTACATCTTCTGGTTCCTTTTTGATCCCTCAGCTTTTCCATGTGTGTGTTCCACCTATTTCTCTCTAGATTCCTGGTGTTGTTTTGATCTGTTGATCCGTTAATGCAGAAATAAATTGTTCTGTCTAAGTTGTTCTCTTTGGGACATAGAAAAACATTCCTCTTGCTTATACCATGAAAGCCAAAGCTCACCAGGGCAAAAGTCCTCTTGGGTATCTAAATCTCTTGGCAGAAATGGGATGTTGGCTCCAGGCAAAACCTATCTTCTGTGAAAATGTTGGCTCTCTGAAGAGATGGAAATGAAGCAATTGACTGCTAGACAAAAGTGTGTGACAATGGTGGCATCAATGCATGGCATGATGAGGATCAAGCACCACAGCTTTCTATACAAGGTGCTATATGTCATATTGAACCCTTTTTAGCCAAAGCCTGGAGGAAATGCCAAATCCATAACTGACAGGATTTGCTGAAGCAAACAGCAATCAAAACATACACTGTCTTTTATCCCCTCCTCTTTTTGAACTAGCAGTATCACAGCCCACATATTTTGGATGAAAACCATTAGGATGCATGCCAACTACAGTGTCTGACTCATTGCATCATGCATTTGTTTTACCTGATAGGTAAACAAGATCTCAGGTGATTTTTACCTGGGGGTGTGTTAGATAAAGTCCTATTGGCTCTGAAACAACCTGTGAACCTCAGAGACACAACCTTTAGCATGTTGATCTTTAGGATAGAGGTGCTCAAATAACACCTTGATGTGGACTATAAAGAGTACTTAGTCCTGTCTCCCTGTTTGGGTTGACACTGGGACATTGTAAGGAGTCTCTGGCGCCAGATATCTTGTTTGAGTAATATGGGGCTCCACTGCCCATCTCTTGCAGGCTGGAAAAAACGCTTCAGAGGTGCTGGATCTCCAGTTTCCCAACTAACCCCTCAGGGTTAGTAGTCAATAAAGCAAAAACACTCTGGCAAGCCACAGGAATTTCCTAACCCCAAACACTCTTACTCCTAATGTAGTGCAGAAAGCAACAAATTATGAAAAACAAACAGCCTCGGAGAGCGTTTCCCCTCCATGCAACCTCAGCATTTGCAAGAGGACCTGGCCTGAGTCCTCAGCCTGCCAGACTCTCTTCATGTGACTGTCTGTGACGCGTCTGGCTGTGAAGGGGCTGCCCTCACCTCAGAGAAGCTGATGTCCCCAAGGATGTCTCCCTCCTCTTGTCAGAAGATCAAGCCATGATGTTGCAAATGCCCTGTACCCCTCTGTGCATTTCTAGTTACTCCTCGGACACATTTCTGTGCAAAGCCAATGGTCTTGCCAAGAGCAAACCTAACATTGGGCAGGATCAATGGTTCTATCTCTCTGTTAGCTTTCCAAAAGTATTCCACTTGCTTGGTGTAAATGTTCTTCATCTAGGGTGGTTTTAACAAAATCTGGCTTCTCTCCTTTGGGTGCTCAAGTCCCAGAGAGAACATAGGGTGCAAAGTGGGGTAATAAAACTGTAAGGTTCACAGCCTGACTCAGATTTCAATGTTTATCACATTGAAATACAAAAAATAAAAAAATAAAAAATAAAAGGCAATATCTATCTGGTGGATATAGTTTTGGAGAGGCTTTCAAAAAACTGGGTTAGCAATCATCTTTAAAACCCTTTGCAGATATTTAATGAGGTGACATCTAGCAGATCTCTCAGCTGGTTCAAATCAGCACAGATTGTGACTCCAGATCAGTGGTTTCATAGCTTGAACTCATACAAATAAACTCTGTGCCTATGCTGTGATAAACAGAATGGAGTTAACCAACTAACAATTGCTTTCGCTCACTACTGCAATACCTGTGAAACTTCCTGTTTAGAGTCAAAAATATTTATTTTTTTAGTAATATCAAGTCTGGTGCTAATTAGGATTATTTTAGCAAAGACTCTACTAGGCCAAAACCCATGCTACTTGCTTTCAGAGTGCTTCAGATTGCACTGCCAATGGCCATCGTGCAACATTTAGCAGTTTTGATATTCTAATCACCACATCTCCTAGCCATGCAGAGCGTAACCATCCAAAGCACATTTACAAAGATTTTTTTTATTATTTAAACTTTGCTTTTATTGAGAGCGCTCCA
>JAVCKT010033457.1:0-10730 GCA_032273925.1 Rhynchotus rufescens
GTTTTAAATCCTTAGCAACAATAGCAAACACTCGGATAACCTTTGTAATAATTCTGTACTAAAGGTATTATGTGTGCATTTATTTATGAAATGTAAATAAACAGCAGCCAACATTTTTATCGCTCAGTGTTGAATTGTATAATGCATGCACTACTAGTGAACCCAAAGATTCTGAATGCAATCTCAGCACACAAAATTAACCTCTTATATGAGTGCTTACATTTCCCCCAAAGACTTCTTACTTCTTATTTCACATGCAATTTGGGCAATGTTTGGTGTTTTAGCTGATCAGAATTATGCATACACCTACACATTCCATAATGTAACTAAAGAATATTTGTAACTCTCAGGCATGATGCAAATTTATTATAAGTAATTGTAAAGACCAACCAGCCATACAGAAATAAAACCTCTTGAACTGAAGTTAATCCCACACATTCTTTCTTCCACTGTCTCAATGCATCAAACAGTAATTACCTTGTATTTAACATAATAGGACCTAGAATATTTAGCCTGAGAGGACTCAAACCAGTTAAATACATATAAACATTGCATGATAGGATAAGAATGTCCAGCTTTCTTCTTTAAAGTTCACTGAGTAATAATTATTTCTGTGTCATTACCAAAAAGCTACACCACCAGAGCCAATTCCATATGACTTATGATTGAAATTAAAGAGCATTAATTTTATCCTTTGGGGAGTTCAAATTAAAACACAGAGTATTGCTGGTTTGGCAGGGGGAGGGAGGTGTTCCTTCTTTATTCTTGTGAGAAAAAGAAAGCGGAGAGCAGGGCTCATATAACAAGAATGCTATTGATCTTGATCAAATGCTTATTTGATATCCATTCTTATATCCTAGAAACTTTTACTTCTTAAATTCTTCTTAAATTATGAGATAAAGAGGCACAAAAAAATCCTATAAAAATCATATGAAGAAGCAGAACTACTAAGCTAGCTTGCTAGTCACTGTATTGCTCAGCCTTATGTTAAGTACTTCCACCTTCAGCCTTTTTCCTGAAAATGTCACTGACATTTTAAGCTAAATATTCTCAGATCATGTTTATAAGCCCTACATTGCCTGCGAACCTCTGAGAGTGACTTAGTGGCAGAGTGCTAATGAAAAATTGAAATTTCCATTCTGCAAACTTCCCTACCAGAAACCTCACTTCATATATTTACTGTGAAAGCATAAATTCTTTCCAAGTAAATGAAAAAGGGAGACTGCATAAAACTAAGCACTCAGAATGTCTCAAAATTCAAAAGACTAGAATAGCCACATTCATGAATAATATCATTATTATAGTAGTTATTTTATTATTTAATATTATGGATGTTCTTGTTAAGTAATAATCACTCTATGGACATCTTATGAGTATAAGAAGAGAAAGTATTTTAGTAACATATTAATCCTAGGCGATTACAGTGATACATTATAAGATTTACACTGTTTTGGATCGAACTGCACTCATATGTCAAAGTTAATATTAAACCAGTGCAAAAAAATACAGCTTTTAAATTTTACTCATACTCTAAGTATATAGATCATCTGGAAACTGAGTGGCAAATTATTTGCCTAACGCAGGTTAGTCTTCTGTATATAATTCGTGTCATCTGCAGGCAGACTTTCTTGCATTACCATATTAGCTCAAGTTAGTGAGTTAACTAACTCATTACCCTTTACAGTAACTGGTAAAGTTACCCGTTAGTGAGACTCCTGAGAAAGATTTCATCAAGGAAGGTAGGAGGGGGAGAACAATAAGCCTACAGGTCAGGGAACCTGCTCTGGTGCTCAAGCATTTGGTGAGCTTCTGCAGTCATCAGGATATTGCTTAAGGATTAAAAAAAAAAAAAAAAAAATTAAAAAAACCCTCTTTTTTCCCCAATCAATAAACATATAAGAACTTTCAATGAGGACACAGAATAACACGCAATTTTCAGGAATTTTCTCTAAGGTGTGAAGGAGCCAATAAGATGGTACCGAGCTCTTCCGACCAGCAAAACATGATGGATTATTCTCCAGAGTGCAAGGACTGTACAAGGAAAAGAATCCTGATAATCTTTTTTGGGCAGCTGGATCAAGGAGATCCAACTCATCACCGTTCAATGAATGACCTTAATCCTGAACCGAGGACAACACAGTGCTATTAACTACTACTGTAAATCATGAAAAGTGGCCTTTTAAGCACAATCAACTTTATTATAGATGTGAACATCAAAGCCCACAATTTTCTCTGCAACTGGATGAGTATCACAGCAACCGACACTCCTTTATTATATCTGTGCTGCCTCCAAATATCTTTTCTAGAATTTTTGGGAACAAACGCCGGGCCAGCCAGTTCATACAAACAGAAACAAAACTCCTTCCTATCCTGCGTATCCCGAATGCAACAGCATCTTGAAATGGTTATAACATTAAGCCTATATTCAAGTCCTTTCCACTGAAGTCATTCTTTCAGGTCTATCTACTTTGCTGGTGTAGGGATGTATCACATCATATGATGAGGCAAGAACTACGAAATCTACGCTACGAACATGAAATTCCAGTTTGCTGGAATTTCCCCCTCGCAGCTTCCTGCACAGCAGCATGTGATTAAGTAGCAAAGGAGGCTCCAGGAGGGAATTTGGGGATGTCCTGACGTGGGGAGTCTGACCACTGCAGGCTCCCCAGGTAAGGCCTGCTGCAAAACTGATCAAACTGGGCAGAGATGTATTTAAATATCCAGAAGAAATAGCCTTGCTGAAGTGATTGTATATTCTTTTGTACATAGTTAAGGCAGAACTTGCTCCCTGTGTAGTTTAAGATAATCAACAACAATGGATTGTGTGCACAGGACGATGGGCCAGCTGTGCCAGGGGAGCTGAGGAGCCTCCCTCTCAATGCAGCTCAACAGAGCACTGCAAGCACCCTCTTGTAACCAGGGACTCTGCATATCAGACTACATTTTTTTTCTCACAACTTGAAGAAAAATCCATGCATTTTTCACCCTGATCTAAATTTTCCCTTTTGAAATACCTCACTAAGTACATCCTCCCACAGTGTTTCAGCTTTCAGCAAGTAGGAAAGCGGTGGAGCATCCAGCAGCACCAGCGCTCTGAGAATACTGTGTTCAGAGTGGGGAATGAGGTAAGCTCCGTAGGTTGTAATTATTGAAGTGCTAGGCTGCTTGTGCTGGAGAAGTAAACACATTTCATAAGTGATATGAAGTAAAGTTCCATCAGAAAGAACATCAGTAAGTGACTAGCAAGTCAACTTGAGCAGATTACTAACCAAAAGTTCTTCTCAGTTTTAACTAGCACACTACTCCAGCCTTTAGCCCTGCAAGCCCACACAAATGAATTTGTTCAAATGATGAGGGATTGAGAAGATGAATATTAGTCCAAGAACAAGTTAGAGCAGAGTTAAAGATAGCAAATTAGATGTACAAACTGTTCCCACAAGAATCCCACTGCAAATTGCCAGCATGCTGCCCTGGACAGCATAGGCAGAGCACTAGCAAGAGGATCTTTTTTCTTAGTTGCGTGGCGATTGTGCCTTGCTTATGTGCTCATAAGGTCATAAGGAGACTAAGGAGACTAAACCCCCTAAAAAAAAAAAAAAAAAGGAAAGAGGATGGGAGCTCAATCAATTTCTTCCTTTACCTATTAGGACATTGTAAGTTTACCTCAGCTCATCTTTTCTCAGCAGTTCTGGGGTCGTTTACATTAGATAATTTGTTCTTGTCTCTCTTCCCCTCTGGCATTCAGCTTAATCTATCCTAAGGACTTAAGTTCAAATAAAATTTGAACTTTAATTCAGGGATAGGAGGGCAAGGCATAATGAGCTACAGCTAGCTAGCTAAACGTGAACGTATGGTTCCTTCCTTGGCTTAAATTCTGAAATTGTATTTCAATACAAGGGGAAAAGGCATTTTCTGCTATGAATATTTTATCTTTAACCTTCTAAACTGCACCAGAAACGTGCTGATTAGAGACACCCACTATCCATTTTACCCTGTTGCTAATGAAAACAAGCCCTGCATTCAAAGCTATTTTTACTGTTCAGATTTGCATAATATAGCTGTGCTCTGACTCAGATTTCTGCAGATGAAGTAACTTTTTCCCTCTTCATAAAATTTTCTAATTTGAGGACTAAACAGTAAGATGATTCAAAGGCCATTTTAAAAGATCTCAGCTCATTTATTCTTCTTAGTTAGCAGAAATTAATACAACTAACTTAGCTATAACTGTAGCCAACACATCCGGTTACATCAGTTCAGGGCATGTCATTGCATTGGTTCTCATAAAATGCTTTTAAGGTCCAAAGAAAAGTAGATTTGAACATTTCAATACATTTTACATTATAATTACTATCTTTAATTAAGTCTCATTTTTCTTAAAAGCCACAAGAAAGTTTAAAGCAAGCTGTTGGTGAACCTGTCTGGCACATAGCCAGACATGGTTCTTAACAGATAGAAATCTCAGTTTGTAAGAACAATAAAATCAAATCCCTTTATATCTGCACAAGTTTTCCTGTAAAAAAATCATATTCTGCTCTCTCTAATCTTAGTAAAAATCAGATCAGTCTGAAGAAATATTCTGTTTCAACACTGTGAAGTTTCACAGAACTGCAAAAAAATAAGCCATCAAATTATTAACATTATTAGAACTTTATATACTGTAAGTTATTCCATGAAATGCAAAAGATCATTTTATAAACAGTTTGACTTTTAGTAAACATTTATCCTCTAGCACAAAATTTAACTTTAATAGTGTAAACTCCAGGTCAACTGTATAGTATTAAACCAGAGTAGGAAAAGCAAGAATAAAGATACAACTAAATAAACCACATGTCCCCCTCTCCATACTTGTTTCCTCGTCTTCTGTTTTGAAACAAAACAGTCAGCATTAAAATATGTGATCTCTTTATTATTCTTTCCTAACAATTAGAAAGATTGCATATTTCTCCAATATACACACGTGTTTTGCAGAAAGTGCTGTCTTAACAGAAGGCACCTCAGACTGGTTTATTATACTTCTATTTTACGCATGCATTTATTATGTGAACTAAAAATTCTTCAGATAATAAATTGAGAACTAAGGATCCTGAAATGAAAGTGCTGAAGAGTATGATACTTCATCAGAGAAAAAATACACTATCTGCTGCACTGCTGCACTACATTAAACTACAAGATACTGTCATCGTTATGTGTCTGAACAGAGAGGAATAAAAGCTAATCAAAGGGACAAATGCCGTCTATTATCTGCATTGATTATTTGGACAACAAAATGCAGCATCAAATCCTTACCGTCCATGAAAAATGTATTATATGTTTCCAATTATGATGCATATCTAATCAGCATTATCCTTACACATTAAACAAGTTCTCCTGAAAGCACTACTTTGAAGAAAAGAGATACAAAACAGTTGCTGCTTTAGTGGAAAAAAAAATTCCTGAAAAAGACTGAACTAAGGAAAGACCTTTGCCACAATGTAAGAGCTCCCTTACTGGACCACCTTCTTCCTTTCCAGCAGGCATGATACAAGAAACAGTCCCGCAATAAAGGGGACGAGGAATAAAAGCTGATAGTAGCTTTAATAGTTTTCAAAAGATACTATAGAGTGGTACTCTTTTTCACTGCCATCCTAGTTATTTTCTCTAAAACAATTTATTTAAAAAATGGTCAACAATTTTGTTAAAAAGTTTAAGAGGAACAAAATATTTCTGGTTATTTATATCTTTATTATGTTTTTTGTTTGTGTTGTCTTTCCTTCCCCCTCCTCTTAAAGACATAGATTGGATATATTACTTGATTACTTATGCAATACAGAAATGAACCAGAAGTGATAATGTATATTTTTCCATCTTTGCAGGATTCCAGAACTGTTTCTGTCTATAGAATTTGAACTTTCAATGTTCCATCCACACAGATTAAAAAGAAAATTAAAATGAAGATTTCAGGATCTCAGAAAGAGAAGCCGAACCAAATTATTTTATAGACTTCCTATTGACTCTCAAGAAAGTCTTCCAATCAACACTTCTAATATCTGTAATTATAACAGGTAAAGGATGCCTATGATAGTCAATACAACAGGAAGACAAAGCCAGTCAGACATTTTATTTAGCTGAAATAAGTTTATCTTAAATAAGTTTATCTTAAATTTTTCTTTTACTAAAGGAGGGACCATAAAAGCCTTGACAAATTTTTACTCTTAAGTCTTACTGTTTCAGTTCTTAGACTAATTCTATTGCAGGCTACAATTTGAACAACTTAAATTATACAAATTTTCATGTCTTGAATAACTTTCAGTTTAATAGCCTTTCTAGCTTTCTATATATATCTTTCTTAAAATCTGATTAGGTTTCTCCAGAAAACCCAAGAAACTAATGCCTGAGCAATTTCAAGTTTTATGTAGTCTTTACATAAAGAACTCATAATTTTAGTAAGAACTTGGTACAAAACTGAAGTCACAAATTCTGAAACTGGAGAATGTATGCTTGCCTTGACAGAAGACAAGTGAGATGCTAGAGGTTCAATGAAAAAAAGTTATGTTCACTAGAGATATTTTAACCTTCATTGACAGATAAAAAAAGAAGTTTAGTAAATTTGCTCATTTCCACACTTTAGAACAGCTACATGTGAATTACAAAATATTTGTAAATGCTTAAGTTAATGGATAGATAAGGTAATGGATAGGCTGCATTAACTTAACTAGGCTGCAGATAATTGATATTTCCTCCTGAATGAAGAAAAAAAATGCATTGGAAAAAAGAAAGAGATCTGTAAAGTCATCTGTTTAATCAATAACGAAAGTTTGTCCAAGGAATAATAACATCTCACTAGGATCAAGATGACTGGAATGATGAAAACACTGCAGCTAGTATAATTACACATTTTCTGTAGGACATTCTAATCGGTACACTAGGAAGGCAGTAGTTACTGTTAGCTGACTCACATACATCAGGATCCCTGATGCACAGGAAAGTTTCATTCACATAGTTTTAAAAATAAAAGGGAGTGGGGTGGGAAATAAAATAAAATAAAATAAAATAAAATAAAATAAAATAAAATAAAATAAATCAACAGCTAGTAGAAAAAGAGGGGTAGGGAACTTTAGCTGCATATCTTCAAAAAATATTTGTATAGAAACAGTAAAATAATTTGTCTCATTTCACTAGTATTCAGAATGTACTAATCCCTGTTCCTGTACAACTGAAAAAAAGAAGTGTATATTCTTTTCTCCTATTATGGGTCTCTTCTTTGTCCATCAAAACTTTCTCATATTCTTTTTCTTATTCCTATTTCATGTGAATGATGCTCTCCTCTTATCTTTCTTTTCCAAAAGGAGCAGCTAATATTTTGAAACAAAGAACATTGACTAATGCAAGAATATCAGACACTTCAAGAAAAGCTACAAGTTTGTCAGAAATATTTTAATGAGAAAGAGAATCAAAATGTATTCCCTGTTTCTGGTCACAGCTATATTATGCTGCCACTATAGTATATCAGCTGGTAACCTGCCATGGCCAATCTTATTTTTGCAATAATCTATTGGAGAAGACCTTTTATTATCATTATCTGTAGCAAAATTACTATAATAGATAATTTAACTCAAGATACAATCAAATTATCAAGCCACAGAATCAGAACTTCAGTGACTTTTTAATCGAAAAATATTTTCTGTTGAGCAAAAAAGCTTAGTCCCTTTATATGCAATATTAGGTTCAATCTATTTTGAAAGGTGAAGCGAAGAGTGAATTGAAAAGTTTTGGCCAGGTATTAACAACTATAATCTACTTTTTACAGCATGATGGACATTGGATCTCCTGTCACATATTTAGCTATTGGAAAAGGAGGCTGTTCAAGGTATTTCTACTTATTTTTTTCTATGACAGTAAATTACATTCAGTAAGATCTAAACAGCTTTGCTTCCAACTGCTATTTGATCAAGTTGAACGTTAAACAGATGGAACATATTAGTAATAAAAATGTTTACCAGCTAGTCATTCGAGGATCCCTGCTGAATTTACTGAATTTAGCCATAATGCAAGTTTGCTGCAACCAGTAACAGGAATCAAGAGCCTCTTCTAACTAAAAGTACAGATGAAGTTCAAAAGGGTGCAAGGGCAATTTTGCTCAGTAAGACGCCTGTGACTATAGGCTTGAATCATCTCTTGAATCAGTAGTGTCTATTCTGAAAACTGCAACTTACAATTGACTTTAAAGAGTTTGTGTTTTAAATGCAGCCTACTCCAAAATGAATAGTCCTTGGATAGCAAAAATAGAGTCTGATCTACCAGTGCTGACATGAAATTAATTCAACTTGTTTTTAAGTTATTAAAATAGGCATGATTCTGTAAGAGTTTCAGGTAGTACTGCAAGTCTTCATAATATATGATACTCTTTTATCACCTCATTACAGGCACAGATTTTTTTAGCATATTTGGTGTACAAACCAAAAATTCAAAAATCCCAAAATCACCAAAAAAAGAAAAAAAAGGCAAAGAAGTGATTGTACGTTGTTTTTCTATATACAAACATTTAAAAATAGCAAATGGTATTATAACTCCAATATATATATTGACACAACTGCTAAAGCCAGGCCTTAAATGATGTGGTTATGCTCATAACTTAAACTTTTTTTTCCCCATTATTCAAAGGATTTGCAGACATTATTACTGTATCGAGAGAGGTTGTGGACTCTCTTTCTCTGGAGATATTCAAAACCTGCCTGGAGGTGATCCTGTACAACGTGCTCTAGGTGACCCTGCTCGAGCAGGGGGGTGGGACTATAGATGATCTCCAAAGGTCCCTTCTAACCTTAATTGGTCTGTGATTCTGTGTGTATCACACAAATAAATAAGGATGATTTCTTTAGACTGCCTGTCTAGAAAACGCTAAGGTAATTTGAAACTAATAGGGGAAGATACTCAAGTGAGAAAACAGACCTTATCTGAAGAGACATTTAGAACAAGGCCGGGGGGAGGAGAATACTCTTCCCAATGGAAGGAGAGGATATTGCCTCTGCCTCACAATCCACAGCAAAGTTACAGGTCTCCTTCAGGCTAAGCCCTCATGGAAAACAGTGATCACCTTAAACCATCCCATGATGCAGGGCCTAGCTAACATCATGGGCATCCAGAGCGTCCCTGCATCACCTCCAACCTGTGCAGCAGAAATTTAGCATGAGCATTTTAGAAAAGCCTGAGGTTCATGCCTGGTGCTCTTCCCCCAAAATGAGCAGAACTGAGGACCCTTATGGAGACAGGGACTGAGAAGAGTCCTAGGGAACTATAAATAGAAATGAGCTTATGAACTCTCTTTGAGAATTTGTTTCAGACATCCCACTTTAAAGGGGTTTCAGGAACAGGAGGCCCTTTATTTTGGCACTGCTATAGCTGCTGCAGTGATGGTTACTGCAAAAACATTATTTGTAGTGGGTGTGTGAGAGCTGTTGCCTTGACCCACAGTAATGGGCTGTCCCACCAAAAGCTTACATGTTAGCAGCTTGAACAGAGAGACAAGCCTCTACGTACAGTACTCCTAACTCATTTATTACCCTTCCATATCGATACAGAGAGGAACTCTGTAGTAACACGCATTTACCAGAAGCCAGATCTACCCACCTCTGGCTTTCTCAGAAAGCAAGTGGTGGAGAATTCCACATAGAGATGTAAATATTGATGAATCTATAATAATAATTAATACTAATAATAATTGAGAAGAAAAGGATAAAGAAGCTTGCTACTAGACCACCTCAACAGTTTATATTTTAGGTAGCCTTCATTCTACAGTACCAAATGAAAATGAGTGCAACAATAGGCTGAGATTTTTCCACTTGAGATTTACTAGTATATGATTGAAAATGCATTACTACATAAAAGACAGAAAGCACCTCAGAAGCCAGCATGAATAAAAAATAAATTTTAGAACTGAACTGCTTTGATTGTTGATTTCATCTCCTTATGACTTCTTAGCATGTCTAATTTCAAGTATTACTACAGTGATAATCAACAGAAAATAAAAACCAAAGATATGTCAACATCAATCACTTTTCTGACATAACAAAAAAAAAAGTTACTTCCAAATGCAATTTTACCTGATGAAACAGAGGATTCATTCCATTTTATTTTAGGTATGAATTAGGATTTTAAATCAAGGTGGTTAATTCATTGACTGTATAGGGATTCTTGGAGACCATCTTAATCTTCAAGTCTCAGGAGACACCTAAAGGTATTGAATATAGTGCAATGAATCGCTCTCCTGTTTCTCCTTATAGTCAATCAATTGCTTTAAGTCTTAGTCTTAATCTTTAGATGGTTAGGGATAGGCAAATCTTACCTTATATCACCATTTTAACCTCACCTAAAAGCTATTGTAATCCAACCTGCAAAAAACATTCATCACAGGCACAAAACAATACTAAAAAGCTGAAGTACTCAGAGTCCAAATTTAGCCTACATCACTGTAAATTATAAACTGCAGTCTAAACTATTGAAGAATCTGAACAAAATAAATGCATTTTTAAATGTCTTTCAAAACAAATGGGGTTGTGCTACTGAATTTTAGATTGACAAATTCCAGAGAAGCATGCCTACTTCAGATTCCCACCACAAATTCATTGCCACTAAAAGGCAATAAAACTTACTGGTACTTTCTTCTACTATTACCACTGTGTAATTTTCAGTGTTATTAAAAAAAAAAAAAAAAAAAAAAAAAAAAGAACCCAAATATTATAAAAAAATATTTT
>JAVCKT010033458.1:0-10325 GCA_032273925.1 Rhynchotus rufescens
CTGACAGAACTAGAGGAAACGGCCACAAATTGAAGCATCAAAAGTTCCACAGGAACTTAAGGAAAAATTTCTTAACAATGAGGGTGACAGAGCCCTGGAATAGGCTGCCCAGAGAGGCTGTGCAGTCTCCTTCTCTGGAGATCTTCCAAACCTGCTTGAACTATGTCCTGTGCTCTGGGTGTTCTTGCTTGAGCAGGGAGGTTGGACTAGATGACCTCTGGAGATCCTTTCCAACCTTAACGATTCTATGATTCTACAGATTTACCAAACATCTGTCAGATAATTTAAGCTTTTCCTTAGTTTAGGTAGTTTGAAGTACATTATTTTTAGAGCTTGCATTCCACATTCATTAACATGGTTAACGTGGTAATGGCATGTTTATGTTTGTTTTACTAGCTTTATTTTGTGCTTGTGTGCCTCAGTTTCTTAGCACTAAAACGCAGTAAAGATTTTTTCTACATTTGGTAGTTATGTTCATGAAAAAAATGAGACTTCTTGGATTCCATAACTATGGAAGCCATACACATACTGCAGAGTGATAGACAGCTATTCTATGAAGTCATTGCTAAAATGACATCTCTTTGTCTTGAATTCTTGCTTTCTATTTCTGGAAATTCAGAGGCTTGTGTAGTAGTTTCATAGAGTATTGAAGCAAGTATCTAACCTCAGTTGTGCCTCTTGGGATCCCCTTGGACAATTTTTGGAAAAGTACATTTGCATATCTCCAATCAACTCTTTGGCAAGGATGGGAAAAGTTCCTAGCTGCCAGTTTTGACAGCCACAATTCTGGCAGCTGTTATCCTTGAAGAAGAAGGAGGAAAAAAGTGAAAGTAATAGCACTGGTATTTTTGTAGAGCTTGGGTGACATTTAATTCAGCAGATTACCTGCTGAAAATAATAAAAATAAAAAGGCAGGAATTTGGAGGAGAGAAAAGGGTTCCAACTCATGGAACAGATAATAGTAAACTAGCATTTTAAGCAAATCCATGAGTATTTCATCTCTGAACAGTTCCACTTTCAGCATGTTAAACTGAAAATGGAAATAAGAAATTTCAGACTGAAGGAATGGGGTTAAAAATAAATCTTCTAGTGGGTTGGCAATCTTGAAGAGAGGTAGTATAGCTAATGTCAGTTTCTGCTGCAATTTTTACAGGAGAAGGTCTGGAACTGCTAAATATTTCTTACAGAAGAGTTCCTTTAATATAAAACCAAAAATGTATAATACTTATTTTTATATACAGTAAATACATTTTTGGAATTTTAAAGGATATAGATAGTAAGTGTTATTAAAGACAGAGTTTTCCCCTTCATATATTCTGCTTGTAGTTGCACAATTTTTATTATACTTTTAAACAATGAAACAAGTTTTCCTCTAAAGTTAGAGTTAAGTGTATGGTCATTCTCAAGAGAGACTTTAATCCTGATGTGGCTTGGTTCTTCTGATTTTATTAGTTTTCTCCTTTTCTTTTGTAAGGAGCCTACAAGCTTCTGCAAAATTGTTGTAAGAAATTTTATTTGAGAAGGCATCACATAGTTTGACCTGGAGGTCATATTAGATTTTCCCTTGCATTGAAGTATCATAGATAGTATTAATCTGTATTCATCTTTTGTTTTCTGCTATATGTTGTCTTGATACATTGCCATTATAATAACAAATAGTCTGTCAACACATTTACTGGACCATGACCCTCTTGGGATAATTACTGAATTTTCATCAAGACTACAATGATTAGTGTTTCTGATTATGATAATCAAATAACTAATTAGCTATCATGTTTTAGAAAAGACATAACATTAAAAATGTTTCTGGAATAGTTTGACACTGAAATTTTACCCACTTCCACTTTCTTAAGAAGCCTGAAAGCATAAAGGAAGAAGTAGAAGCTGATGAGTTTGTTTGTTTGTTTGTTTTAGTGGAAAGGAACAGATTTGTTTTTCTCTCTGTCCTGCTATGCAAAGATCTATAGGGTTTACCTTCCTGTAGTGCCTTACCACAACTGATTAAAGAATTCTGTGAGCTTACTAGTGAAACTGTCTACTAGTGACACACTAGTGAACACTGTCTACTTGTAACATAAGATAGCTCTTTTCTGTGTTTTATATGTTTGTTTGTTTGTTTTTCACCATTACTTTACATGTTGTGTCTTTTCATCAATTTTTAGGAGTGTCAAAATCTGATTAGACTTCAGAATAGAGGCAGAGTCTCATCTTTCAAGACTGGCTCATATCAGTGCTACATGGTGGTGCTAAGGTGGTCTCCTTCTCACCTTTACATGTATTTTCTCTCTCCAGATCTGTACACGGTGAAAGCTTGTGTTGTTTTGTTTGTTTTTCTACCTTCAGAGACCAGTGTCTGAATTAAGTTCCTGTGCTTTTTAATTTGCTTTTTGTTTAGTGGTGTCAACCGAGAAGGAAGACAATGTAAGTTCTAGTCTGTTGAAGGAATGACTGCATGCGACACCAGTTCTCTGCTAGTTTCTGGAACTACCGTTGCATCCAGATACTTGTAATTGCATTGTTTTCTGTGCTGTCCTTCATCTGTGCTCATTTTAAATGTCACAGAGAGAGGTGGTGACATTATGCTAATTTGTAATGGATTCCAGTGTTACATTGCCCCATTTCTCTGACCTCAGCAAAGAGCACTTGCTGAGAAGAACAGAGGATGATTACCTCCCCTCTGAGCATGAACTAGCTGCTCCAGCTACATGACCTTGGATTTAAAGAATAAACTCTAAAATTGCTGTGCAGAGGTTATGCAGGTTTTGTGCCTAAAACAAAGAAAGGATTTGAAAGAGGTTTTTTTTTTCCTGCCCCACTGTGGTGTTTATAGATTCCTCCTTATACAATATATCTTTAATTCAGAAATTTCCCTATTTAAGCTTATAAGATCAGTTTTCAGTGAATGTGAAAAGCAATGTGGCCCAAATATATTTAGTATATGTTCTTTAAGAGGTATCAAGCTTCTGTAGAAAAATTGGATGAAAAGACTTGA
This sequence comes from Rhynchotus rufescens, assembly GCA_032273925.1. Taxonomy (NCBI): domain Eukaryota; kingdom Metazoa; phylum Chordata; class Aves; order Tinamiformes; family Tinamidae; genus Rhynchotus; species Rhynchotus rufescens. The sequence goes on from JAVCKT010033458.1 coordinate 2,993, forward strand.
AAAGATGAAGAATGTATTGCACTTTATTATGAGTTTGTGGCTCAAGTTAGCCCATGCCTGTATCAAGATAAGAATCTTGCCTTAAAGATCACTGTGGTTTGATCCTCCTGCTGCCTAAATGCAGGAATTATTGAACTCCTGACTACAAAAAGACTCTCAAAGTAGCCCCTGAAACTGCAGCAATTCTATACTAAAGGAAAAAAAAAAAAAAAAAAAAAAAAAAAAGATGGCGGCATCAAAGACAAAGTTCAGCCATTAATGCTCCTTTTAGAAAAGAACTGAACAGGGTCATGTGGGAGGACCCTATGAATGGTAAAATTGAAGGAAGATTTCAACTTGCCTTTGAAAATACACTGACATTAATATGATTTTGAAGTGCATGAGTAAGAAGCTCTACAGTCAAAGCAGTGCTGCAGGAGCAGGTTTTTTTTTTTTTTTTTTTTTTTTTTTTTTTTTTTTTAATGTCAGCTACAATTATACCACAGCTCCAAATAAGAGGTGAGTGAAGCCTGAGGACGTGATTCTGAGTTCGTTCCTTGCACCCAACTCCCCCTTAAGATCAATGGGAGTGTAAGAGGAGTTATGAGTTAGGTGAAACTGCTTCAGTTTCTCGTTCTGATTATTCACAGAGAAAGGTGTAGCCACTGTATAGCATCCTTATTTCTCTTCAATTTCAGGGTTCATAAGGAGAGCCAAAAAGAAAGAACAGCAGATTTTTTTTTTTCTTTCTGAAAGGAATTGTTATTTGTCTTTCCTCAGATGCATTGCTATACTTCAATTTTAATAAAATAGGTGCTTCATGCTGGAGAAGAGTCAGATGCTGTTCCAATTCATCTAAAGGAATAGCCAGTATTTTTAGGTAATACCTTTGCTTTTGAATCTTGTCATTCTTATTTTCTTTTGGTGATTGTCAGATGTTAATGATACTGAACAGAAATCTCTAAGGCTATCAGTCAACCTGATAAATTTTATTTTCTCTTTCAGTAGATTAATGGAGGAAGCAAAATTGTGTCCTGTTCAGATGCAGAGTGAATGTCAATTTTAGGTTACTGTAGCATTTTTTTTTTCACCCATTCTAAAGACAGACTTTCATGTTTGTTCCTGAGAAAACAGAACTTTGCTTTGGTACCCTGTAGGGCTTCATGGATTTTTAAATTTGGGGTGTACTCTTGTGTCAATTGACAAATGAGAAAAACAGTGATACTATTAAAACCTTAGCTTCTTTTCAGTCTTACTGGAAGTATGCCTTCTTATTTAGTACGTTCTGCCGGTCTTCGCCTCCCACTGTCTTCCTCCCTTTCTACTTGCTTGTAATTGTCTGTTCCTCAAAGTTGATAAAGAAGAAATATTAAGACAGTATAGAATGATATTCATTGTCTGAGATACAGTGTCAAATTATTGACCAGTTTTATGAAACATCTTATTTCAAAGTTTCATCCTTTATTCTGATCATAGCAGAGTCACTGTACCACAGTCCAAATTAAAGAAATTGTGTTTTGTATGAAATGTAAGATGACCATTTGTTTGAGCGTGCACACGTTTTTGTACTTAACAAACAACTTCATCTTCTGTGCCCAGAATCTTAATTCAAAGACCTCAATACAATATCAAAATATGCTAAAATAATAACTTTTTTTTATTATGGTGAATTTCTGTACATATATTTCATTTCTGTACATATGTTTAATTTCATGTTCAAGCACATACATAAGAGCTGCTGAAATGCACTTCCTTCTAGGTGGATTGGGACATGTTAATCAACCATTATAATTACATTGCATCTTGAGAACTATAAATGCATTTGAACTCTGAAACAAAATACAAGGATACACAGATCTGGACAGGTAGTGACTTATTTTCTTAAGTATTTTACCTATATTATACTGCTGCACTTCACCTGTTTCAGAAATAAATTTCTGTTTAAATATACTATGCTTCTGCACAGAAGGATTTTATTAGCATCACGATAAGGTCAGATTCCACATCAAATAAGTAAAAGGGGTTAATTCTGCAGCGTAAAGAAGAGTGTGTAAAATTGTGCAGGACGAATTTTGTGTGCATCGTACTTACAATGCTTCAATTCTTTAATAGTGTCAGCCTGCTTAGCAGCAAATGGAATGAATTCCTTTAGGCATTAATGAAAGTACCTGATGTATTCTTCCTTAGGCAGTCTTTGGACAAAAATGGCATTTGTATTCAGCTGGCTGTAAAGTTACAAATGCATACATTTCTTGTCTCAATTTATTTAAAACATAATGTTAAGGTGTAGTCAAGAAATCACAGTGGCCTGTAATGCAGATCTGTAGAAACAATCCAGTATGTTATCTTTTTTTGCAATTTAAAACCTTTCAGAACATTTTCCTTCTATGAAATGAACTTTTGACAAGGCAATAGTTGCTGGTGGGTAGCAAACAAGGAAGTAGCCAAGCAGATACCATTATGGTTCAAAGTATATTTTGATGAGAATTTTGTTTAAATGCATAACCATAGCAACTTGGTCAGAACAGGGAATAAAATACAAATATAATGGTCATGAACCATTTAAGCCCCAGAATAACAACAAGCACACTGGATTCACACTGAAGGGTTTCTATATTCCTTCTGCTTTGTGAGTAATGACCTGAAATTGCATTTGGTATGGACATAGTAAGATGGAGAGAGGGATAGCAATTCAGTGTGAATGATCTTTGCAGTTGGACTTTGAAATAGAAGATTTGATCTTGTAAGTACAAGATTTTGCTTATCATTTCTCCATTCACCTCTTTCTCTACAATGTTTCCTTGGCACACTTAATGCTTTGTTGAATTTCAGAAGCATTTGTCTAGCTTGTACATTACAGACATTTACTAGGAATCACCTGAGTAGCTTTGAAAAAAGGTACAATTTTTCGATTTATAATTAAATTACCAACAGTTCCATCATAATGGTACATTTAATAAAATATTTGTAAACTTTTGCCAGAACTGTTTTTTTTATTATTTTATTATTTTATATGTTCTTAGTATGATGACTTTGACTTGAGTAAAGTCTAATGCAAACATTATCAAGCAATACTACTTTTTTTCTTTATTTCTTAATCACTGTAAAATCACATATGAAAATGAATCCAGTTTTAAGAGTCATTTTCTGTGATATTTTTAAGTGTGTTTGATTAAGAACATAAGCCAAATATATATGTGTTCTAAATATGTATATTTGGAATATAAAATACAGTGGGAAAAAAATGATAACAAATTTCAATCTTTCAACCTTTTTATCTTTCAATGCAGATTTACTATCATAATTTCAGAGATAAAAGAAAGTATTCTGATAGTGATGTGTATTCAAAATGCAAAACTTTTTCTATAACTTAGGAAAAAAAGAAAAATGACAGATTAAGAGAACTACAGAGTCATTTAGGATAGCAGGGATCTAAGGAGACCTCTAGTCTGACATGCTGCTGAAAGATGGGTCAGCTCTGAGGTCAGACCAGCTCAGACCTTTGAAAACCTCCATGAATGGAGATAGCACAGCCTCTTTGGGCAACCTGTGCTAGTGCTTGACTAAGAAGTCTTTCCATATATTCAGCAACAGTCCCACACTTTCCTTTTTCAGGCTTTTACTACTAAAAGATTCTTCTTCTTATCCTTTATGTTCTTTGCAAGTATTGTTTCTAGGAAGGCTTTTGCTTTTCTGACACCATCCCTGCATGCTTTGGCAGGGTTCCCTAATTACTGCATTGTAACTTGTCCTGGCTCCCACCACTTGTAAGTTTTATTTTTTTAACAGGAGTAATATGCTGTTCTACAATATAATACTATATATATAATAAATATAAATATAAATAAAATAAATATAAAATATAATAATATTTTATTGTTCGGTATTACCACAGTTTTTCTTTGAGATTAGTACAGTATTTATTTGGTAAGGCAAAGAATTGCTTTACACTTAAAATAAAAACCAAACAAACTAAATATCAGTCACAGTAATTTTTGTTATTTGGATTCACTTTGCTTTCCTTTACTTCTTCAAATTCTTTCCCATAAAACAGATAAACTGCTTTGTTTTGAATATATTTTGCTAATATAGCATTAAAAAAGGGGGAGAGGGTACCCAGTAGAATAAATATATCTTTTATGTTTTTTTTCAGTCAGTCTTATTTTAAGACTGATTATTGTAAGGTTGACATGGCCAATTGTGAGGAAAACATATGATATCTTTTTGTGTTTTATCCTATTTATATAAGCATATTTTTTCTTTGAGGCTGTCCTTCCAGCTTAATAAACACTTGAAGACTGATTTTAACAGTGCTAAATATCCTTCTAGACTTTTGAATAACAAACATGCAAACACTCTGTATTGATCTCTGCAGACCTAGTGGTGCTAGAAAATTACATTTTCTATTCAGCTTAGGAAGATGTGAAATGAACATCCGGTAGAAGAACTTCTGATAACTTACTGAAATTATAATTGTGTTGTATATACTTGCAACGCAATATACTTGTGTTGTATATATACTTGTGTTGTATATACTTTTGCACTCTACCTGATAGTAACAGATAGATCTCAGATATTTAAGAACATATAGTTGCATATGTACACATTTAGTCATTCTTTTATTTAAAAGTCAGTGATACCAGTTCTGAATATTGTAACATGTGCGAATACTTAGTGCTGTTAATATATGCAACTACATGGAAATTATGACTTTGTAAGTCTTCTGTTTCTTTGGCTATTATTATGCTATGATATTTGCAGTTGTGTAAGACACTATATCATTATATAGTGTCTTACATTTATTCATTTATTCTATTTATTTATTTGTCGTTACACTGCAACAGCCTATTGCGGTATACTTCAATCTTTGTCTGAGTAATTGTGTGTTTACCCAAATTGATTGGGATGTGTTCCAAGAACATTTAACATGAACCAAACTTGACCGAATATGCATGAGGCATAATGAATAAGAGTTTGTATCCTTTTTCAGATAAACACATACTTTGAGAACTTTCTAAGAATTGTTACTGTCAAAAGCTGTTAACTAAGCAAAATGGAAATCACAATCTTCCATTTTAAGATTTCAGCCTGCAAATATTTAGGAAATCAGCTATGTGCTTTGCAGGACTAAATTGTCTACTAATGATAGTAAAATTCTTCTCAGGTGTAAATTTCTATATATGCATGAAAAGCTGTATGATTTCCTCCTCCCAAAAGCAAGTCCTATATTTAATCTATATTTAACTTTGCATAAATCTTCCACTTTGTTTTGTACACTTCGTTTTATCTTGGGTTATAGTTCTTACCCATCTCCTCTACATCATATTCTTTTAACTCTCTTTTCTTGCTAAAAGATGTGAAGAAATGTATTTCCTTTAGGGCATTTAAGTTTAGAGCATGGGGTTCTTAATGAGGGAGTGGAAATTGGTGGTACTTCACATGAATAAATAAATAAAACATGGCTTAGAGAGGAATAACTGATGTTGCTGATAGAGAGAGTGCTAACGCAGTCCTGCCTGGTATCTGTTAGTAGTTTAATGTATTCTGCAGCATAAATATGACTCCTGCCTCCTTAATTATAGCAAACACATTTTATAATGGTTCTATTGATCTTTTGTGAACAATGCTGATCTTGTAAGAAGGGCAGGTTGAGCAAATGAATAAGGGCACTTGCTGCTGTTGCTTTCAAGAAGAATACTGAAGGGCTTTTAAAACAAAAATATGCAATTATTTGTGGTTTTGATGTAGCATATATTTTAGATATTATAAAAATTAAGTGAATATTTTTTCTCAGTTTCATGACTTGGACTGTTATCAGCTTTTGTCATTCACAGGAAATTACATCAAAAAATTGCAATAGATAACATGTAGCTGCTGTAAAAGCTAGTGAGATGAGGTAATGCTATGTAGGCAGTACAGATTGTCCCTGCAATATTCAATGTAGCATTTGTAAGAGCTTTTGCCAATCACTAAAGATAGGCATTACATAATTAAAATGAAAGAAACTCCTTGAGTTGAATGAGGTTTTTTTTTTTTTTTTTTTTAGGGAAATAATTAGTGGTTTTAAAATAACAATGAAATTTTAAAATTGGATAAATCATTGAATAAAAGTAGTTACAAGGATCATAAAGTACAATCAGATTTATACTTTATTATTTTTATTTGAATCACTGCAGCACTTTCCCTTTCTCGTCCTCCCTCTCCCCCTCAGTAAGTGCTCAGATCTGGTACAGAACATGGAAATCTCTGAAACTGGCTTAAAGAAATTGCTATAGGCATTATAGATTTTTGTTTGCTGATCACATATAAAATGTAACTGAAATAGAAAATACAGAGCTATGTATTTGTTCTGGTTTTGCACTGATTTGGGATCTAATATTTCTTTTTTAAGTAGTTTTGAAACACAAGCTGACTGGATAAAAGGTGTCAAAATATCTCACTCCAAAAAGGCAGATACATACTTTTGTCATTACTCACAGAGGTAGATTTGTATAATTCTATGAAATTGGATATTTTAATATAGAATATATGTATTCCTATTTGAAATAGAATATTTGATAATAAAAATAAATGTAAGAAGAATAAGAGGGAAAAAAAAAGTCCTCTTTCTGCAAATGAAAATCTTAAGTATGTTACGTGCTAAATATCAGTCGTCACTGAATGGGAAAAAGAATTATGTGGGATCTAGCAAGTTCCAAGCACTACTAAGGGTATTTTAAAAATCCATATTTTATTATTACTTTTCAAATTCATTCTGTCTCTCTCACAAGATGGAAAAGAAGCAACATTTCAGAAGGAGGTTACATTATAAATCATTTAGAGTTATGCCGTACTGCTATAAAAGTGCACTATTTCCTGGAAGGAAAGTAGAACCTAAATGTCTTATTCAGTGACCTTAATGCAAAGCAATACCTTGCCATGTTTAGTGAATCCTTTTTTTTTTTTTTTTTTTGACATTACTCATTAATCTCAGTATTACTCATTATTTCACAGTAGTTAAACATCCTATTTCACAAGGAAAATGCTGCAAAACGCAGGTATTTTTCATTAAGACTAACAATTATGGAGACTAGGAATCAAAATTTCATTTTGGAAACAGAATCTGAGCATGGCAAGGAGAAATAGATAGGGAAGGGTTTGTACAGCAACCTCTCTTTCTGTCTTCAACATCTTCATTGTACTTGTTGGCTGAGAATAGGAATGGCTCACAAATTACAAGAAGTTCGTCACAAGGATGCAAGATCTAACGCTGTTCTTTTCAATACTGAGTCCAGCATAGCATGGTGAGTTCTGGCCTGCCAATCATTTAGACAAGTAGAGGGTCAAAAATTGCTGTTCTGATCTGAGCCTTGTG
>JAVCKT010033459.1:0-15856 GCA_032273925.1 Rhynchotus rufescens
GAACCACGCCGTGACTCCCCGCTCCTGCTCTTACCCAATTAACCTACGGAGAGAAGAATAGAGAGGATGGCGATTAAGCTGCGGTCCTCCCGCGCCGCGCTCCGGTGCAAGCGGGGCCGAGGCGGGCGCGCTCCCTGCAGCAGCCAGGGCTCTGCTCCTGCGCCCCGGGCTCTGCTCCTGCGCCCCAGCCACCCGGCGCGGGCTACACGGAGACGTCCTCGGCGCTGGGGCTCCCGGAAAGGCTCAAATAAGGGGTGGGAATGGGCAGCAAAGGTGGATGCAGCGGGAGCGAGCGGGGCTGAGCACAGTCTCAGTGTTTAAGCAGCCAGGAGACGTTCTGAGCGCGTGAGAACTTAACACCCTAAAAAAAGCCACAAAACACTTCTAATGTCCAAAATAGGCAAGTATCCCTCATTAGTGCTGGATCTTGTGCTAAAAGATAAACAAAACCAAATGTAGGCTTAAATCAAATCACTGACTGCACTGTACTGACCACCCGACGTGCAGTAAAACGGGCAAGGTTTAAATCGAGGAAACGTTACAGACTACAGGGTGTATTTCTGCACGCAGCGGCCGGTGCGGGCGGTGCAGCCGCAGCCTGGCCGTGGGGCGCAGCGCATCCTGACATCCTACCCACATTGATTCAATAACTCGGGCTTTGCTCAGAGAAAGGACCCTCCTTGCCAAACACAGAGGACAGACAGGCTTCTAGAGTCGAGCTTAATAATACACAACACCACAACACTATTCTACAAAGTGCTGCTTGGTGTCTCTCTTTCACGCTGGGAATCTCACATCAATTAAACTGGTATGATGTGAAATTTAAGTGGAAGCATGAAAGTGTGTGCAGACAGTGAAGTTTCTGATTATAGCCCCTGTTCTCAGCCTAAAGAAAAATGGCAGTACTGTTATTCCTTTGGAATATGATCCTTTGCTCCCAAGAATTCTAGGAAAATGCAGATATTCCTCTTTGCTTCATTGTCTCCAATTCTCATCTGAAAGTTGAAGCTAATGATGACCATCAAGCTATGAAAAATGTCTACTCTGACGTAATGAGCTTAAAAGCATTAACACATAAAAATCCGCAAAATAAACAGCAGAAGCCAAAAAAACAAAAACACATAAAAAAAAAGAGGAACTGGGGACATACAAGATTTAAGTTTTTATGTCCATACTCAAACATCCTCAAAACATTTTCACCAGCATAGACAACTAAGTGGTTAATGCAGATACCCTAAAAATGTACAATCAAATGCAACACTCTCTATACAAGCAAAAAATTATAGCAGCATTTAAAATCAAAGTGACATTTTAGCAAGTATAAAAATTATAATTTGGGAAAAAAACCCAAAACTTATTTGTCAATTATTTTTAAATGCTAAGAAACCTACACGATCTTCATTTTCCTACCTCTCCGTTCTCAGTAAGTTACTCTGTTAGAGGCTCTGTGTGTGAGGGCAGGGATAGAGGCGAACACAGGACAGCCCTCAAGGCTCCTTCTCCTGCCCTCGCTGCTGCTGCAAGCGACCAAGACACCAGCACATCAGGAGGCAGCCCAGCTCCTGGCCCTCGCATTCCCCTATGCTCGGGTTTCTCAGCCCAAGCACCTTTAAACCATGATCTTTTGATCAGCTCTGATGAACAACACCTGCCAGAGGCTGCAACGACCTGTTCCCCTCTGCATGCCAACACTGAATGATGTGTGGGGATCAACAGCCCCATTGTGTTCGCAAACAAGGCACAGGCTCAGAAAGCCACCGGCTCCCATTGATCACAAAATTCAGAGCAGGACGCACAGATGCCCAGAGTGAAAAACAAAAACCTTGGTAACAAGAGTCTTCACTCATATAGGACACACACACACATTTAATTTTTCCTTATATGCAATATATATCTGAAATTATCCGACAGGAGGGTAGAGCAGAACTGCTGTTCCGCTTTCCCAATTTCCTGCCTAATTTCACTCAGGACGATGCCACACAACCAGTGAGCAACAGGAGTGACTACCTGGCTGTGCCAGCTCTGGACGGCACTGCCTCGTTTGCAGCATCTCCACACGCATTTACCCTGCTTGTTCTGCTCCTTGGCTGACCCCTGCGCAGCCAGCTCCACACCTTACGCAGGCTGACAAAACAGCCACACACTCAGACTTAATGGATTTGCCAAACACACTGCGAAGATGGCTCCTGTCACCAGCGGCACCAATGCAGATGTTTCCTGGGGATTTTCCCCAAGGGACGGTTCCTGGGCGCTCCTGATGATCCGTGCACTCTCCTGGCTCATGGAAGGGCTGTTCCCCACGCGGCAGGGCCCGACCCTCCGGCTCCGACCGTCCACGCGGGCTCTGTTCTCGCAGCGCAGAGGCCACGGGCAGCGAAGGAGCAAACAGCCCCGCGCGCTGCTCTGCTCTCCCCCCTGCTCCTGCAATCAAGCTGCACCAAACGCAAACAGACCCTGATCACTACTGCCTCCTGCCCCTTCTTTTGAATTATTGCACGGGACCAACACTCGCATCTCCTAAAGAAAAGGTAGTGTGAAGACGTGACACAGCCTATCCTACCAAGTTCCTTCTCATTTGTCCCAATGTTTAGTCATTTGCACCGTTAAGAAATAGAAGAAACTTGTCTGGCAAGTCTGACATGAAACATACTATAGCTTTCCTGAACAGGCAGGGAATCTGCTTAGTGCTCCTTAGCATTAATGTAGCGCAGCAGAGGTATTCTTACACTTAATCAAAAAGAAGACTTAAAAACAGCAGTGGGCAAGGCTAGGCAGAGCTTCATACGGAGGATTTACCCTCCACCAGGGTTGCCCTCGTGCCCGCAGGCTGCCCCAGGCCGTTTTGCACAAACCCACCAGTGCAGCCTGCCCAGCGCTGGCACCAGGCGCTCGGCTCGCGCAGGGCAGCTGGAGAAATCCAGCAGCAAAGAAAGCACAAGGAAAGGGCAAGTAGAGACTTAAACGGAACAAAACCTGTGCCCTCCACACCACTTTCTCCAGCACCGCTAGCAATCTTCCCCATCTTCATTTACTGGCACCAGCTGTTAGTGAGAACTAATAGGGTCTTAAGTAGAGACCCTTAGTTCTGCAGAACATATGCTATTTTAAATCATCACGACACAGGACCATTCAGTTTTTCTTAACTTTACCTTCCCTATTTCTTTACTTTTAAAGCTCACTTATTTTCATCTACTTTGGCCCAACTTCCATTCCTGTCCAGCAGAAAGACTTAGTTGAGGAACGTGACTCCATCTGCTCGGAGGAGGAGGCCTGTGAAGCTGTGGGGCAGCAGGGCATCACAAACTGCAACCCGGGACACGTCCCACTCATTTCCATGCCTGCCTCTGTACTGCTCCTCAGACACAAGGACAAGCTCAAACCCAGACACAAATGCATGTCACAACCCATTTTTTTCTGCCATTGAAAATAAAAGGGAGGTGAATGGAGGCATTTCTAACTTCTACTTGCTTTCAGTTCACACTCATAACATTTCTGAAATGGGTGTTTTCATGAGGCAGAAAGTCTTAAAGGTGGATAGGATTAACACTGCACTGCCCCATAGGACAAGCAAGGGTAAAAGAGACTTCTAGTTGTCCCCTAGCTCACTTTTAAGCTTCTACTAGAACAGCAGCTTGGTGGCACCAAACCACAAGCCCAGCCACCACTCTGCCTGAGGACAATTAAATATCAAAACGAGATAAACTTCAGCAGTGGAAAAAACTTAAAAGTCAAACAAGGTATGATAACTAGCACATGTATTGCTGTATATTACTGTTAATGAGCATTTTGTAATTTAAAAATATATATATGTTACATATATATATTTCAGCCAAAATATATACGCCAAGATTAATTCCAAAAGACTTTTTTTAAAAAAAGAAAATCTGGTTTAGTACTTAATGAAAAGAGATGGACGCTTATACGGAGCCTCTATCCGAAACAAGTTTAATGCATGTCCTCCTCCACACGTGAGCTCTGCAATGGCTTTCAGACACACAGCAAAAGGTATGTTCTTCAAGGAGTGCCACTTACTCCACATGTCTCATTCTGGGTTTGCATGGGATTAGCCTTTGGCTCCATGTCTTGCCTTTTTTGGTTCTGCTTCAGTTGGTTCAAAGAGGGTTTCGCCTGCGCAGCGCCGACAGTTTTGCTCGTCCACTGATCAACCAGCTTGTGGAAGTCGTCGGTGAAGGTGCCTTTCTTGTTGTTGCTGTTGTTGGCCTGGACATGCGGCGAGGATTGCGGGAGGGGCTCCGGGCATGGCACAAGGCTGTTCGTAGAGGATCCTGAAAAACCACACAGGCAGCTGAGCACAGCATCTCCCTCCCACCACTCCGCTGCCCGAAAAGCTTTTCGTGGGCTGCAATCCCAACAGGGGCTTTTCTGCCTTTTACCCCTCCCGCCCCTTTCTACAGAGCCCCTTTGCTTAAAGAAATGGTCCAGGCCCACGGCACTCGTGTTTTCTGCTGGGGTCTCTCCCGCCGGCCGCTAGCTGCTGTGCGCAGAGCCTCTCCGAGGTGAGGCCGGCAGCCGAGGCGGGAGAGAGGCCGCGTTCCCGCCACGGCGCTGGCGAAGCCGCCGCTCGGCAGCAGGAGCAACGCGCGGCATTTGCCGAGAACGTCCCTCGCACAAACGCCGTGCGTTTGACAAATGAACGGGACAGCATTTCTCTCACGTGCACGGGTTTACCGTCCTCCTGCAAAGGCTGAAGCGTCACCTCACTTACAGGGTGGCTGGCCCCTTGTGCCCCAAGGCTGCACAGACTTACGCTCGTGCTCTTTGCACTAAGAGCATCTGCTCTGCCATCCGCTCAGTACTAAAATAAATCACATTAGTACCCATTAGTGTACACAGCAAAGAGGAGCGAGCAGGGCATGAGAGGCTATGCTAGTTTCTGACACAAAGATACAGAATTTTTGCTGCAGGAAGAGTATTGAAAGAGATTTAATTTTATACATTCACATGTTTTTAGAATAACTAGAAAAATACCTGTCCTATTTACGCATTGGTACCTACAAGTCTGACACAGCAAGATTAGCAATGGCCAGCAACTGTAAATGTGACCTCAGCAGAAAACACAAAGCAACTTATTCAAACAAACATATTCAATATAACTAAATATTTTTTAAAAGACCATTTCTCCAAGCAAAAAGTTTAGAGAACTGCAGTCAAATTATTTATATAAGCAAACACCAACAACGTTCAAGGCTGTCTTCTGTTAATCAGCTCCCAGGCAAGAAACTCGGTAAACTAATTAGTCCCACAGTTATATACAACATACGATTAACGTTTAAGTGATCATGCATTCAACTTGCAACACAATGCGCCTGCTAGCGAATCCTGTTCATTTCCTCTTCCTTTTTCGGGGGAAAATGGTCCAACGGGAAGAAAAGTATTTTGACAAAAAAGCTCTTCAATTACTGATTAATATTTCATGCATCTCAACAGGAGCGGGGCTGTGTTAAGAACTCCTCCCGCAACAAAGCCGCGGTCACGTAAAGCCCTGTATTTAACCCTAGAGGTGGCACCTAGTCCCGCTTGCTCGCCGCGTGCGTGCACAGTGTCCCACGCAAGGACCGTCCCCGCCGCCCTGCAGCATGCTGCTCCCCAGCACATCCCAGCACATGCATTAGGAGCAAGGAGCCGTCACTCCTGGAGCCGCATTTCCCAACCGGGCTCTACCTATTAAACTAGCTTTTAGTAAAACCATCAAAAACAACCCCCCCAAACAACCCATGCCATGAAGGAAATACTGAGAAACAAAAAAGGGATAGTTACTACTACTGTGATCTTTGCCTAGACATAGTCGTTTCAAGGTAGACCCTACAAGGTAAAACAATACAAGACACACAGCGTTAGATAAGACTAAACACGACAGATCTGGTGGACAAGCTTCTGTACTTTTAAGCAATCAAAAAGTAGTTATTAAGCAAGAAAGGACAGACAAAGTCAGCAGTTCAGGTGAGAAAAGGAAGTCTAAATAATTGGACAGCTCAAACCTTTACTAATGTGCAGCCATTCAGAAGCTTTAAAAGTAAATAGCATGCCAAAAGCAAGGTCCCACAGCTTGAATTTTTGTTTCCAAATTGCCTTGGCTTCCCAATAGGAGATTTTGATTCCTACTCTACTTATGCAGGAAATGATGTCAATTCAGTTTGTGATAGGAGGCCAAAAATGCTTTCAGGAACAAGTACAGCTAGTCTGGCTGCAAAGACAAACTGTAAAACCCCAAAAGTTCTGTTTTACAAGTCCAAAAAGATACATTGTTCTGCAGGTCTGAGGCCAATTTCTTTTTTGAAACATATTATTAGTACGATTTGTGTCTAAATGTGAGATTCTGAGCTTAAATTAACAGTACCTGTAAATAAGTTTCCCTTATGATTTTTTGAAGAAAATTAATCCAGCAAAAGAGCTGAGTTATAATTTAACCAAACTATGTGATTTTTTTTCCATTATCTTGTTACATCTTTCATCATTCATTTACATATTCAGTTGGATAGACAGTATCTACAGTGCCAGGAGTGTCCAGAGAGCCCTATGTGACTGTCAGATCTTGCCAGACATGAGCACCGTTTGCCACTTGAGTGCCAAATTTCCTGAAAGGTATTTTGGACTTAGGGAAGAAGAGTATCATTATGGATGGCAGGAGATGAGTATCTGGCATGGGGCATGGCAAGTTCGTTGTGAAGAAGCACTTGAACACATGAATAAAATCAGAGGGCTGGGCAAAAGTAAATAAATAAATAAATAATGTATGCGTTTTTCCTGTATGGTAAACTGGTGTTAATATACTATGCTACTGTGCCAGAGACGCAGCTTTAAAGTCAGATTTCAGGTCCACGATGACAGAGGCTCTGAATGAGTCTTGAAAGTGGAAAGGAGACATCACTCAGAGACTGACTAAAAAAGAGAAAATAGAAGAAAGAGGGAGGGAAAAAAAAAGGAGAAAAAAAGGCTTGTGTTTTGGTATGGGTGGCATGAGGAGGAACAGAAAGGTTGCCTTGAAAGATTTTTCTTATCGTTTTGTGTTCTATTTGTAAATTAGACTATTCTGTGAAAATCAAAAGGACATCACTACAGTTATGTCTTACACAAGCAAGACCCAAAGTTTAGGCAACTCAAAGTCTACAATGACAACTACAAGTCACATCCACAAGTGAACAGCCTGTCCTGTGCTTTTTAAATAGTTTGCTTGCTATTTTTTCTCCTCAGATGTACCTTACTTCACCTATTTTGTAAAGGAAGCTAGTGTCTCCTATTAGAGCTCCATTGGGATACCAATACTAGGATGCTATTTTCTTCACTGAGCTGCAGCAGTCTACATACAGAAATGGGCAAATTTGGCACTATATCTATGAAAAGCAACTCTCTGCAAAAAAATTAAAGCCAGTAGCTGACTGCTGTATCCTCAAAGGCACATAGGAAAGTTTCGACGCCAACCCCTTCCTGAAAATCAAGCCCAAGTTTTATGTGCACCTTGGAGGCCAAGTCTAGCCTAAGGAGCAACCCAGGTCACCATCTCAGAGCCGCCACATGAAGGGAGCTTCCCTTACGGAAAAGGCTGCAGAAGGGCCCATGCCCAGGAAGATATTGCTCCAGCATTTTGATCAGGAAATGGGAAGCATTACCTAGGTGGCATCTGCTCACGTTCTTTTCTAAACACAATTTCTATTTTAAAATGCACTGTATCATAAAGGCAAACCAAATCACCACATTAGCTGTATTGCTTCTAAAGTAAGGGTCTTTAATAGCTGAAAAAGTAAAGAGAAGGATCTTAATTACTTAAGATTTGAAAACTAATACTGTAATAGTTAAGTAGTGTTTTACATCTGTTTCCATATTTCATGTCTGAGAAATCATGTAGCTATTGTATTTTATAGACAAAAGTCCACTGTCCTATATTTGCACTCACAGCTGCCAAAAAGCTTGAAAGCTACAATAAAACTGAAATTGCAATAAATCGTTAGACCATTTCCATAATCATGTATTCACATACACTAAATTAATTACTCTCAAACTGACAAAAATGGCTTGACATTTTACTACAAATCTAAGCCAAATGGAGCTTCTGAAGACTTCACTTATAGCTAGTCTAAAATATCACCTAAGGTGCCCTTGCAGTTCAGTGAGCGAAAGCTCAGGCTAAAGTGGGTCTAGATCCCATCAAAACCTTTTAGTCCATGAAAAATGCAAAGGAAAAATCAACATTGGAGCTGGGATTGCCAAAAAAGCAGCTCCAGGAGAATATAGCGCAAAATGTTCATGTCTGATGGGTCTTGTGAACTAGCAAAAACACAGAAGATCTGTCTCTAAAGGGTCTTTGTGCTGCACGTGAGCCCAGGAGCAAGCTGCGTCCCCAGTGCCCCACGGAGCCCGTCACCGTGCCCGCTGCCCGGTGGTGACGGTGGCACCAGCAGCCTCCGGGAGCGCCGGGAAAGGGCCGAGGAAACCTGCGATGCCCACGGAAAGCACCCGAGCGTGGGGGCAGCCCCAGGGCTGCAGGGAGCCTCCGAGAGCCCCGGGACGGGCAAAGCTCATCTCCAAACTCTTTGCCCAACGCAGCAGAGAGAGCGGATAGCCCCAGAACAGGCGCCAATTAGTCACACCAAATTACTAGGGTATTGGGAAAATTTATGTTTTGAAGTATTGACATATTCCTTTGGTTTCACTCACAATATCCATGCAGCCAAACATCTCTCTTTTTTCTCTCTTTTTTTTTTTCTCTCTCTCTCGTTTTTTGTAACTCCCATCTCCCTGTCTTTGTACATCCTACTGAATAGTAAGCTTGTGAAAGATGAATGAAATCACTTCTGGGAATTATATGTACAGGAGAAGCAGCTACTGTGTCCATTAAAAAGCCAAATGGAAAAATCTGTTTGTGGAGAATTCCACTCTGGTTCCTCAAAAAAATCTCTCACTGCAAAATTGTGAAAGACTTCAACGACTGTTAAAAACTTGCATGGTAAGTTTAACATGCAGAGCAGTAAAAATCCATCTTAATGAATCTGGGTGCTTGGAATCTGCATCTCAGTAAAAACTACCTTTTGAAAAATACTGCTTATTTATAAAATAGAAGGACTACATTTGAGTGGTCTTGTGCCTTTGATCTGTACCACTTAGATAACGATGAGCAATGTACAACTACAATGGGTTTTCTGATATTAATGCAAATGAAGGTTTAATTAACCAAACACTTCCTTGAGGACATTAGTCTCGCTAACGTTATATGTAAGTGGCCTAGAGTACCTGTTCAGCACAACATATCTTTATTGTACAAGCAAAATCTGTTTGCCTAAAAAGCAGCATATAGGATTAGAAAAAAATGGTGTCTGCATTTTTAAATTAAATAGTTTTATATTGTTTGCTTGAATTGCCAATTACTTTAAAAATCACAGAAATAAAGTAAAAATAGCAGATGCAGAGTTGTTTTAAATAAAACATGCTGGATCCTAGCAATCCATTTCAAAGTTTCATATAAAAATCTGGTATCACTTTTTACTTCCCTGTGCTTTGATGAACTGCTAATTGACTTCATCTCTGAGGTCACATAAGGTCATAAGAAAATCAACTGAGTGTAGTACTTCAGCCAGATCCATTTGCACACAAAGTTGACGGCACTCGCCTTTGGAGTAACCAGATCTGCCCACTACTTACAAGCGTGTTGTCGAGAGCTCACTTAAGCTAACTAACATAAATTAATGGGAAAAAGCCCACCTAGGAAACAGATTTTGAAAGAACTAGCTGGAGCACTAGCGACTCAGCATTTCCACATGCAAAGAGCAGGAAAAAAAAAATTAAAGAAAATAGAGTGGAAATAAACAGTACTGTATATTGTGTTAATACAGCCCTTGTATGGAAGTTATACCCTTCAGTGACCTTCTAGTACTGTATCAGCTTGCTACATGCATGTCTTCATGGTCCAAACATGTGTGAAAGAGACCATTCGTCTACAGAAGGATGGATTTCTTTTGGTTGTCGCTGGAACCGGGACAGCAGACATGTATATTTGCCACATTGCAAATAAAAAAATTACTTGAACATAAATCACATAAAAGTACAAAAGCTTTGATAAGTCCAGGGTAAAATTTACCATAAGGCTATATAATAAATGATGAGATCTTCCACACATGCTTTTGGTGCCCAGCACGAGCCAAAAGCAGTGCAAAAAAAGCTTTCATGTGAAAAATTAATATAAATAAGGTGGGTTCATGATGATTACTTAAAAGAAAGAAATGTAAAAAGAAAGAAAAGATGGTTCAGAAAAAAAGGGGCATCCTGCCAAACATATTAGAGATATAAAACATGAACTCGGTAAAAGGTGGGAAAAGAAAGATGGACTGTGATAAAATACAAAAGAACAAATACAAACAGATGGACAAAGACACAGGTCCACTGAGGAATCTGGTACGAGGTTTGCTACTAGATTTATAGGTCACTCTCTCAGACGTTTGGTGGAAAACCGTCCAGCCTGCAAATGAATATAAAGGGAAGAAAACAAAGACACTTATAAAGTACAGGTAGCTGTGATCAGATGTCCTATACCATCAGTCAAATCAGCTTTGTTAGTTAAACATCCACATCTCCCTTTTAACTTTGCCAAAGAGGAGTAAGTTAATTGACCATAGACAAAGGATGCAATAACAGCAGAAGAGGACAGATAGGTATTTTGCAGATCAGTTTGGCAGGATGTGCAATGAGAGGAAGGTATTTTAATCATCATTATAACTTCCAATGCATGTGGCAACACGATCAGTCAAAGCCTGCGGAGGTGTGCGCTGCACAGGA
This sequence comes from Rhynchotus rufescens, assembly GCA_032273925.1. Classification (NCBI taxonomy): domain Eukaryota; kingdom Metazoa; phylum Chordata; class Aves; order Tinamiformes; family Tinamidae; genus Rhynchotus; species Rhynchotus rufescens. Next base: position 10,786 of record JAVCKT010033459.1, read on the forward strand.
GCATCGGGAGCCAGGCCTGGGGCACGCAGCCCACCTACCACCCTACAGGCAGTTACTGGGGGTGTCAGGGTCCTGCGTGGCCTCAGCCCCTTAGATAATGCAAACATAATCTGGTCCTCTGCAATTTTCCATCCCTGAGATGGATCGATACTTTAGAATGAGGAACTTGGGGTCTACCAATATCAGGGGGCTAAGAAAAAACAAAATGAACCAAGGGGATCCAGCTCCTGTCCTTCTGCATCTCTCCCTCCCCCAAATCCAGAAGGCAGGCTCCAGAAAAGGTGCCAGTGCAGAGTCACTGCTGGCTCTAACAAAGCCTATTCCCTTCCTAAAAACTCGTATGCCTTCGTGGCTCTTGACCCTTAACATTTTTTTAGATACTTTATTTTGCTCTTCTGACAATACTGCAACGATATTTTTAAAGACAAGCCACTACTTTAGGCTGCCAAAGGCTCATGTTTTTATACTGCTAGAAGTGCAATCCACTCCTAAAAGTTCAAGCATAAGGGAAGCAAACTAATTTTAGCATGTGCTGGAAGACATGCTGAACAGTTGGTATGAAAAACTCACCTTGGCCAGCGCTCGCGTTCCCGTCGCCTCCGTCGGGGCCTAAGCCGGAGCAGATGTCAGAAGACAAAGAGGCTTTGACAGAGCAGGGCTGCTGCGTCTGAACCGGCTTCCCGAGCGCGGCCGACGCAGGCGCCGCGGCCGCCCTCGCGGGGCATCCCGACTCGCTCTTAGCTGTTTCTCTGTGCGGAGAGTCCTTAGATTCTGACATGTTACCTGAAAGAACAAGAGCGAAACACACGCATGCAACGGCAAATGCTGCAAAATCAGTGCCTAAAAATAAGCATTAATTCGCCACCAAGAGGAAATGCAGTTCAAAATTCTCACGCACAAGCACAGATTTTAAGGGTAACTTGCATTAGGAAATAATGTCTGCTTACTATCACTGATCCAGATTCTCCGAGAAGCTTATGAGTATTTCTTAAACAGTTTTTCTACTTTTATTTATTTTGGTAAATGGAAGGCTGAGTTGGGAACTCAGAAAGAGCACTGTTTAAAGGAGTGAGACTTGCAGAAGTGCCTTATTAGGAGAACAAAGGTACAGAATGGTGGAGGAGAATCGCTAGGGTCACACTCAGAAGCATAATGTGAGTGGAAGCAAATGCTGCAAAGACAAGAATTGTTATCTGTATCTAGCTATAGAGCTTTATTTATATATCTATATTTCTTTCTATATAAGAATATAGATCTGTATTGATATAGCTGTCTGTATATCAAAGGTGAACAGGTTTTAACACCAAAATAATTTTGAAATTTATTGGTGATGTGGGTTATCAGCAACAATTAGTTAACAGGGGGAATGACACTTAGCGCACATCAATAGTCAAATCAGAGACTGCCTGTCCTCGACACCTGAGAAAGGACCTAGAAAAGCCAGAGCTGGAGGAATCTAAGTAATGCAGGACGAGTGAGACCTGGGCTTTAACAGAGGCTCCCAGAGACCACAGGAGCTCTACAGAGCGCCTCAGAAGCGGGGGTGTCACACAGAGCACACGTACGAAGGGGGCATGCACCAAGGAAGCATTCTGACCGAGCAGATTTTTGTCCTCTAACTGGAGGTGACGATGGAAACACAGCGGAGAGGCCGGGCACGTTATGCACGGACAAGCTTGATCTGTTTGGAAAGGAAGGCAGCACACAGGGGTGAGCTAGGACAGATCCGCGAGCGGACACAGAGACACCAGTGAGGACACAGGAGGGAAAGGCTAGCGACAACCCAAGAACAAACTGGAAAATAGACGGACATTGGATTAGAAACATTCAAATATCTCATCACAAGGAAAGGAGGTAAAATTCATACAGGACAGCCAAGTCACTGCTAAAAACACAGGATACAAGAAAAAAATCTTATTCAAGAGAATGACATTATCAAAAATAGTCACAACTGGTGATTTAATTTTTCAGTGTGATAAATGGTATCACTTAGGTTAGTTACACATCTAAAACTTACTAATCCAGTGCCATTCTGAGTTTTCATTTAATTGCTTGAATATTGCTTCTCCTTCTATATGCAAGAATATTGAAATTCAAGGTGTCTCACAGAATGCCTTGCCTCCCCGTCCTAACTGAAATCATTAAAAGCAAAACATTCTAAACCTCCCCATCTATAATTAAGATCGATGTAATGAAATTTTATGATGCAGAGGCTTTAAAAACAAGACCTATGAGGTCTGAAATAAAGGATTAATGTTGGAAATACTACTACTATTCTAAATAGCGGAATGAACTCAGCTGAAAGAAAAATTTATTCTGCATCGTGCAGAACTAGTCACTAGGGCTTATCAAGTTTTCCCATGTGTGTGGTCTCTTCATGCTTTTAATGACTCAAGACTGTCATTCTGCTTTAAACGAGTAGAGAAAAATCTCAGAGTGCTTCTGATGGTCAAGGCTTCCATCTCCCCCGTGCAACTGCTTCTGCTGCCACCCTTGCGGGGAGGACACAGAGCAAGTACAGCCCAACCTTATTTATAGGGCACCTTTTAGCAATAATAAACAACAGCGCACAATCAATATGGAATAGCATTACCTAAGAAGTGAATACATATATCAATAAACTGTATTTGGAGGAAGGATGAGAAAATGTAAGCAGCCTGTATTCCAAATTAAAGTGGGATGCTGTTTCCCTGCCAAGCATTATAACTGATGCAGAGAAGATATGAATCAGCACTAGGCAGCTGTAATAAGATGGTCTCATAGGAAGCCCACTTCAAAACCAGCCCATAATACGCAAACTTGAGTCATAGGAATAAAAGCAATAAAGGTTCAGTACCTCTCCTGCAGTCCGCGCAGTTACACAGCAGAACCACAACACACACAAACAACAGGGGCAGGGAGACCCTAATGTACCTACTTGTGCTTGCTGTTCCACTCCTGAGCTGCTGGACCAGAGGGTTTAATAGTTTTCCACCTTTCAATTTATTTTTGCTGGTTCTTCGGCGGCGGCCGCTTGGCGGGGCTGAGTGCAGAAAGCCCATGTTGGGAGGCAGGGGCTTCCCTAAGCGCAGGTACAGCGCCTCTATCTCGTGCTTCTGCTGAGTCTGCAGTTCCGCAATTTCCTTCATATGCCTAAGTTCAAACAAACAAACAAGCAAAAAGAAACAAAACCCACAAAACCCGCTGCCTGCCGCGTACCTGATCGCGCACCGCGCGGTGCTGCTAGGCTAAGCTACGAGCAGAAAGCAAACTTCCTCCTGGTTTACAGCACGTCACCGCTCACCCACGGGCGGGCACAGCTGGAGCTGTTTGTAACGACCAGCTTGGAGGAGAAGGGCCTGCACAGAATGACACTAGGACCTGGACTGTCACCTCATGCATCGTGCAGATTGAACAGCGCCATAAAGGCAACTCAAAACCAGAACTACAACCATACAAAAACAGGTGCATCATCTGCCTTCAGTAAAGTCATTACCTAAATTTAAGCGACATTTTGGTAAGAGTGCAGTCTATTGCTAGTTCCTCCTCATCATGTGCGAGGAAGAAAGAACTCTTCCAAGGTGTAAGGCCTAGCTCTGGGGAGCAGCAGCGGGAAGGCTCCGCCAGGCTCTCCCGGCCTCCCTCCGGCAGCACCCAGGAGCGGGTGGGAGGTGACACGAGCGCTTTAACCTCGCACCGGTTGAGCCAGCACCAGCTTAACGGGGCTGCAGGGACAGAGATGGGCGTGCAGATCTGACACTGTGAAGCACTCTTGTGGGGAAGGACCAGAAAGGACACTAGAAGAGCTGCCTACACACATATAAACATACAGATTCTAAATAGCATCCAGAAGCTAATACTATATATGAACATATAACAAGTGTTAAGCTTGCTCCCAATCAACATACTTGTCAGTAAGGAAACCAAACAGGAAGGTGCCACTAAACTGGCTAGAAGAAAATATTATTTTGATTCTACTTATAAAAGGAATAAAGTAATAAGATGATGCATACAATAACGCAGTGTGCCATTTGGGGTAAGGTGCTAGCCCCTATTCACTCAGTACTGCTATTTATCAACACATGCAGTATCTTAGCACACGTGGAGATGCTCTGCAAGTATCTTAACACAAGCTACCCTAGCACTGTCCACAAATCCAACATACTTTTCTCTTAGATTCTGCAATTCTTTCTTCATATCTGCATCCTCAAATTCTGAATCATTGTCACTGCTCATGTAGGACGACTGCGAGTGGAAAGATGTTATGTTGATGGTGGGAATTTTTGCTCCCTGACCGTTGGGTGAATCGGGGCCTTGCGAAGCCGGTTTCCCGGATCTCTGCAGGAAAGCAGCTGCTTTTTTAATTAAGTCAGTGGCCGCACTGGCGCTTGGCGGGCCCGGCTGAGCAGCCGGGGGCTCCCTGCGCAACGGCTCGTCGGCAGAATCGCTCGAGCCCGGCTCGCAGAGGACGTCGACGGAGGAGGCCGTCTGCACGCGGCGCACGGCAGCCTTCAGGTCCGGGCTCGAGGGCAGCGCGTCCAGGTAGACGTCCGGGGGCGCCGAGAACCTCAGGCAGTGCGGCGATGCTAAGGTTAACTCATCTTGTGTGCTGATCACTGAAAACCTGCCAATGGTTTTGGCTGGTGTACTGCTGCCGTGAGCCTCAGCCTGTTTTCCATAGGAACCGGAGTCTAGAGAGTCATCCCTTTGAAGGTTATTTCTCACCCCATCTGCTGTAGAGATCTGCATTAAATTATCTGTGTGCGCAGATGAAGTTGTGGTCTTTGCCTTCTCGTTCCTTTTAGAAGTTTCCATCTGGGTGGCTCCACTTGAGGATGGAGCTGCAATCTGCAGAGAATAATGGAGATTAACTTTGATAGCAACTATTACAATTAAACTAAAAAATTGTTCTTAGTAGTTTCTGGTTACCTGAAGGAGACCTTTTGCTGTAGCAGCAGGGGCTGATATGATGCCTGCAGATGAACCTGGTTTATAATTTTGGAGAGAGAAAAAAAGAAAAAAAAGAAAATCACAAAATCGCATGTGGGAAAAAAGGGAAAAAGCCAATGACTTTATACTGGTACTCCACATG
>JAVCKT010033463.1:4692-20495 GCA_032273925.1 Rhynchotus rufescens
AAAAAATTTTTTTTATTTTTTTTTTTAAATTTATATTTTTTTTTTTTTTTTTTTTTTTTTTTTTTTTTTTTTTTTAATAGAGCTGACAAGAAAAGACCAGGTTTGCAAATATCTGTGGCAGTATCTTGCTTAATATATATATGTATGTATTTTGCCTGGAGAAAGAAAAAAAGACTAAGAGCAAGATAAGACAAAAATGTATCCCTGCATCCCCTACATATCTTTCCACGTAGGAGCTGCCCATCCTTTCCCTCCCCTCAGATGACTAACTCCGGAGTTTCAGTAGGATATTTGGATTTCCTCCTGGAAACAGGGCCGCAGCCGCAGGACAACCGAGCGCAGCTCCCGCGTCCCTGCCACCACCAAGCACCGTCCGGCCCCAACTCGGGACCGTCCCGGCCCCTCTTGCCACTGAAAAAACAGAACTGCTTTCTGCATTTTCACTGTGCTTCAACTATCAAATTTGGCTTTTACTGTGGAGTTCCCCTCCCTTTCTCCAAATTAGTACCTTTTGCTTATTTAAATATATCTAAGCCACCACAATGATGTCACTTTTTTCCACTTTCTCTTCAATAAACAGTGTGAGCTTTAAGTCACTCAGTCAAGTGTTTTCAAGCTTGAATCACTCTCGAAGGTTTCATTGAAAACATTCAAGTTTCTAAAAATGGCATTTTGAAAATTTAAACATGACACAAATATTCCTATAGCCATCGCATCACTATCACATGCCAAGAGAACAGCACCTGAGTGCACTGAGACAGTGTTTTCCCTAAAAATACAACACAAGAACTTCTTAGGTCTTTTAAACACAAAACAACAGTGACAAGTGTCTTACGAATCAGATGCAGCAAGTCAAATCCCCTTAGACTAAAACTAGACACAATTCAAAGTGAGGGAGAGAACCAGCAGACAAAAAAACAACAGCAGTGATATGTAAAACTAAACACAGGAACTTTGGAATTATGCGTCCAAGTTCCAATTAAACAAACATCTTCAGGAAAAAAAATTTTGCTCTGCTTTTGCTTTTATCACCCTAGAATTCTCTACTCTAATCAGCCTTTTTACTCCTCCTTTGTACCTAAAATAAACTCAGAGAAAAGTCAAAGCTATAACATCAAATAAAAGTTTACTTTTTTTTCCCCCCTCTCTCCTCCTTCACTACAAGGAAACACTGGAGATGCCATTTATGAAACTATAAAGCATTCCAAGGATGGTAAAAGCAAAACATAAAATATGTATTTATGCATAAATATTTTACATGAGTGAGATAAGACCTTTATAGTCAATCTGGGGGTGTTTTCAGGCACAATTTATTACATTTCATGCAACTTGCAGAAGGTTTTCTATTTTGTATAAATCCCTGAAGTATCATCTTTACGAATGCAAGCAAAACACATCCCCTTCATGCCTGTTTTAGCTATTTTAAATTCTCTTTCTGGACATTTTCAAGTCGAAAATCAATGTTATACTTAAAGCTTTTTTCTTTTTAAAAAAAGATATGATTGCTAATAATAACTTTTGTAAACTTCATTACGACAAACTAAGACAAACACTGCATTTTTGAAGTCCTCACAATTGATTTTTATATCTGAAGCTGACACAGCTCAAGGATCACTTCAGCATTGGTGATGTTCAAGACAACAGGAGCAGGGGTAGCACGAGGTTTCTCCATAAGGTAGGTGGAAAGGGAACATCTGGGATGCCTACGATCCCACCTGCCCGCACTAGCTGTTATTCCTCCCCCTTTATGGAGCTCTGCAAGATTTGTAGGAAGCTTCTTCTGAGGATCTTGGCACTCCAGCCTGTGAGAATCAACAACTACCCTGAACTAAGCCAAGAGCCAGGCTTGCTACCACAGCAGAGCTTCCCCTTTCCCTTTCCTCATTCCTTTTTGCCTCGTTTTTTCTTGGGAAGCTGGAACAGCTGTTCCCCAGGCGGCATGAGCCCAAAAGAAACAGCCCCATCGGTAAGGACGTGACGAGGCTGCAGGACCACAGCATGTCCTGGTCTGGCTGCAGGAACCTTCTTCCAGCAGGAACAGCAAAGAGGAGCTTGCCTTGCATAGCAAATCCGTACTATGAACACTTACCAATTTGCCAGGGAAGCTGGATACTGGGTCACAAAGCAGGTCACCTGAAAACTCAGCATTATGCAAAGCACGAGCTGCATGCCTTCAAGAGTCATCCAAATTACTTAACTTCTACACAGCAACAAATCCCCAGAGGGGGGAAAACAAGGAAAAAAAAGAAAAATCACTGTGTTAAAATAATGCAAGCTACCTAAAAACTACTTAATCCAGTTTAGGTCCTGTGAATATGAATTAAAAAATCTGATTTAATACAATGTATCTCGGGGTCTCAACCAACACACAGCGCACACAAGTCTTTGGCATATTTACAGTTCCCCAAAGACAAATATCTCAATATAACAGCCTGAGCAACCCACGCAGGAATCTTAAGCATCTAAAACACCCGTTTTAGCACTTTGTTTTACTGGCCGGGCGGGAAGGGCCGGGCCCCGCTGGAGTTGCTCCGCTCACCTCTGGAAGCGCCAGCGCGGGCAGGACGGGGACGTTCTCACAGCTGCATCCCGGCGGAGCGTCCAGCACCGAGAGGGACAACACGGAGCGGGAAGGCTGGCGCTGATCCTGCACCCTCGCACGTACCCAGCATGTGGCCAGGCGGGCAGAGCTGCCGCGGGCACAACAGGGCACGAGGAGCTGCCACGGGCCGCGAGAGGGGCCAGGTCAGCGCGGCGACACTGCTCGCCACGGCACCGGGACACCCGCACGCACGGGCACCCTAACAGCCTTACCGACAGGGACTGACATGCTGGGAGACAGCCCTGCTCCGAGAAGCAGCCATGGGAGCAGGGCAGCATTCCCACATTCCCAAGAGCTCCCCTTGCCTGGTGCTCCTCCACCCGGGTGCTCCTCCGGCATCTCAGCTGAGCGCCGAGCCCATCGGACTCCTCCGGGGACAGCTGCAAAAGCTGCTTTCCAACAGCTCCACAAAGGCTTAACATGCTTTATTACACATTTTAAAGCATCTACAACATAAACAAACAAAAAAGCCCTTATTCTACACATTCTTTAATAGTACTATTCCAAACAAATCAAGACAGTCACTTGTACTGTGTCAGAGGTGTATCTCCTAACAACTGCATCACTTAATAACCATATAATGTTTTTCAAGTGCAATGCATTATATGGAGACAAATATTAGTTTATCAGCATTGCAAATATTTTAAGATGATGACGGCAAAAGAATCTCTTTGTCAGCAAATTTCACTTTAGCAAATACTGATACTACTTAAAGCTCCTCCAAGGTAGCCAAAACTGACCCCAAAAACGTGCCTCCTAACATGGCTTGCTAAACTCTGCAGAACACACCGAAATCCACAGCTGTTTATAGCTGTAGCATTATGCATCTGACAGTTTTATTTGTGTAACAGTTTATGCTTTCATTATGTCCTGTCACTTGCTACATGGAATTTGTGTTTAAGAGGATTCCACTGTATCATATCTAAGAGGTTTACATGAAAAACCAAATAGCTGAACTCGCAGATATGCTGCATCGCTAGATTTAAGGGTTCACAATAACTTCTCATAGCCATATTACATTACCCATCTTTCTGCGAACAGATTCGCCCATAAACTACACAAAGCACCAGAAAAGTTACCTTAAGCGTAGATTAAGAGATCAATAGCAGTACACCTGTCATGTTTGAATTTGCATGGATTGCAAAACAAAGATCGACTGCCTCCCTTCAAAAATCACCAGTGAAAAAGCAGCAGCTAAATCTTACCCATACTGCAAGTATTTGAACAAGCAAAGGAGAATATTTCTGTCAAGAAGTAGCAAAGATCTAGAGACAAGTCTACCGTGGCAAGCAGAGAAACTATCAAAAATACAAAGCACAAAAATTTAGAAGAAATTATTAGTTTTCATAAATTCAATCATGACTTGAAGCAAAAGGGCATTTTTCCTTCCACGGCTATTGGTTTAATCAACTGTGCCAGAGCTGAACAGATGACAAAACTAGAGCCCCCAAGAGCAGCGAGTGAACAGCCAGTCGCTACGATGCCAAGAAGTTAACTGGAATAAACAAGAACCACGACACAGCCGGGATCTCCAGCACACACCGCGGTACCCTGTAGCCAAAGAAAGAAGGGAACCCACCAGCTTCACTTGCACAGGGACCGAGTGGTGGTGTTTGCTCAGCCACCTTATTGCAAACTTCCCTCTTAGAGCACGGGACACCTACCTGTCTCCTCACCTCATCGTTCTTTCTGCTCCCACACATCTCCCCATTCCTTTGCTGATGAATTAAAGATTTCTCCACCAGCCAGGCGCCATTCGTGCAGGTTGGTGGTAATTAAGTCATCCCTGAACCTTTGTGGAAAGAAGCCACGCGCAGTGACAGATTACAGTAAATGAGGCAGGGCAGTCTTCCCAAACCTCACCTCATATCTCATCATTTTCTTAAAGCTTTCAATCTTTTCTTTTAGTATTGTCTAAGAACAAGTATCAGAAATGCTCAGCATAAAAGTAACTCTTTACTGAACTGTAAAAGACGAACCCAAAACAGCCAGTGCTCTTACCACTGGCTCCCTTCGTAGCAAGGCCTGCAGCATCGCCCTGTCCCAGGTTCCACAAAGGACATGGACATGTCCACCACAGGGACCGAGCTGCAGGCTCAGGCCGTCGCTCACCACAAGAGGAACTGCTCCACAAGAGGAACTGCTGCTCGGCATCACGCCACTCCTTAGGCTCTCATTATGCTCCGCTCTCTACCAATCTAATCGACAGAAAGCTTCTTCTAACTACAAATGCCTCCAGCAATCCGTTATTTCAGTGCATGTAACTGTGGTCTGTAGTGGAAAAGTTGAGCCAAGCTGAGTGAGAGTGCCTGTTAATTTTTGCTAATGAAAATCCCCAAAATTGCAACAAATGAATCCATCAACAACAGTAATTAAATACTTAAAGTTATTTCTGCAAAAAATAAATCTGAAAATGAACTAGAAAAGCAAATTTGCTAGAAAATTCATGCTACAGTCCACACACATACACGCAAAAAGACACATTTTAGCAGAAGGGGAAAACAAGTCAGCAAGACAACCAGCATCAAAATATTAGCTAAAAGTCTTAAAAGCTTCACCACGTTCACTGGGAAACACCTCACAGGCAAGGAAAGTCTTTTTCCTTAACTAAAGAGGGCCAGCTAGTGTCTACCTTAAGAGGACTCTACCATAAAGGTTGTTTGATAGGATATTCCAGTCTTGGCAAGGGAGAACTCCCTGGGAATCGACCTAAAGGGGAAGGAGAGGTAACAACTTGTGTCTCCGGCCACCTTCCCCTGGGAATCCTTTGCTTAGGAGGAGGATCAGGTTAGATACTAGGAGAAGAGTGGTCAAGTATTAGAACAGGCTGTCCAGGGAGTGCTGTGGTCTCCGTCTCTGGCAGGGTTCAGGAAAGGTGTAGATGTGGCCCTCACAGACACAGTTTAACAGGCCGTGTTGAAGGATTTACAATTGGACTCAATCTCAAAGGTCTTTTCCAACCATAATGATTCTACGATTCTATCCCTACAGTAACTGGGATTCAGCAAGCTTAAAATAAAGATCCCAAGCAAAAATCTGCACTTTTGAAAATTCCTTTCCAAACACTGTGGCAGAAACTGTGAATATTTAAGTTTAAGCTTTAGAACCAGCAATCAAGCAAGTCACAACTACAAACCAAATTTGTAAAGCCACATCTAATCCAATTCTGATGTCAAAGGCTCAAGCTTTCCAAGCACTCTATTGGGGCTGAAACTTTCTATTATTACTTTTATTCCTTTCTATTTGCTCTATAATTTAAAGTAATTTTATTTTGCTAAGTTTGACTAAACCTAGAATTGATGATTTAGAAAAAAAAGTGCAGAGCCAAGAATGAAAAATCCACTCTAATGATTGAAAAAGCATTATTTTACCAATTTTGTCTTGCTTCTTTCCTTGAAAGCGCGTAGGAATCTCTATGACAAGCCTATCTGCATTACTGATATTCAACTAAGCTGTCAGAAGACTGATATTTCTTCTTCTTGTGCTCTTTTTGTAGCACAATCATTTAAAGATCCTCTTAAACATTTACATATTGATTTGCTTCATTTATTTCACTGATCACCTACTCTCACTTTTTTTACTTTCATAAGGAAAAACGTATCAGGCTTTTTAGACAGCAGGTCCAAGTCTCCTGGAGAAGGCAGACGAGGGCCTACCTTGGTAGGTTCCTTTTACACCCACCAAAACCAGATTCTTGTATCAACACCCCAAAGTGGGTCAATCCAGAAGTATTTACGAAACACTTAGCAAGGCCTCTTACAGAACTGCATTCAACCCACACTGTTTCACAACTGAAACAGCCAGGTAGCTTAAACATATAATGTTTCATGAGCATTAACACCTATGCAATGACATTTTCCCTCAGTAGCCATGTTGTCTTTCCCTTTACTTCATCTTTACACACCTACTAGAGCATTAACTTTTCTCAATATCAGTTCTAAACTTAGTGATATGATGCTGTCAGTGGGAGAAGAAAGAAAGAAATAGGAGAAATAAGCGGAGCGGGCAAACTTGAGTCTTAAAAACAAGGATTAAAGCTCCTCCTAAGAGGAATAAATTGACCTCTAGTTTCTTAAACAATGTTTTTCACAACATTTTTTTTTCTGGGAAGCAAATCACAAATATTTCTGTCACTTCGCAAGGATCACGCAAAATTAACATTACAAATGCACTCCATAACCCATTTCATTACTGCAACACTGCAGGAAGATCTCCTCATTCTCTTAACTGTGTATATTTGCTATCATTAGACACATTCTTCCAAGTTAGGCATCTCCTCCAATAACTTCAAGATCTTACACTTCCAGCTTCCTACTTACACTTCCAAACATTCCTACTTGTTTTCAGTGAATATTTTAGATAAGATTTTAGATTTTTATAGAGACTCAAATAATTAAAGAGACACCAAATATACGGTTGAAAGATTTAGGAAAGGTCACATTTGCCTCTCATAAAATTCTTCTTAATACAATATGATGGCAGCTACTGTCATCAAAAGAAATCTGGGAGTGATCACACACCTCTTCTTGACATTGAGGATCAGCTGGTGGCTGATGATAAAAATGTCAATTTATGATCTATAGGTTCTTACCTAGCAGAGGGCAAAACTCCCCTTGGGGAGGCAATGAGACTGCAGAGCTCACATGCCTTTCTGTAGTCTCTTGAGAGAGCACATTCTGAAGCTGCAAAGGCAAAACTTAACAGTCTAACATGCAATCTTCATTTAAACAAAATTTAAAAAAAAAGCTATTTTAATAGTTTGCCTTTTTCTCTAGTAAAATACATGTCGCTTTGCTACAGAAACCATAGTTTCTCTGTCATTTGTAGAAGAAAACTAAAGTGCAAATGTCTGCACATGCTCCCACCACTTCTGGTGTTCTATTAAGAAAAATGAGTTATTGATAAACCAGGATTTAGAGCAGAATTTGCACTGCCGGCAAAGTTAACTATACTTTTGACTAAGCAATGGACTTGTCTTCCCGTTTTAATAAAAGCTTTAAGGCATGAATCTTCAAAAAGATGCTATGAAACAAGTTGCATAACTGATAGATATTTCTAGAAATAAAAATTTTTTAAAAAATATATTAAGTGTTTTTTCTCTGAAGCTACAATTTGAGCGAAATTCTCAGTAGCACTGACTTCCCAACTCAGTAGTAAGGGCCATTCTAACTCTATAGGAATAAACTTCTTCTCTGTAAAAAAAAAAAAAATAATAATAATCTGCTGCTTGTTAAAATTGTTTCAACGCAGCCCATCTAGACTGCAAGATTAATTAAAATGTTTATTAAAGAGACAAAAGAATACAAGTGGCTTTTGTCAACTTTAAACATGGCAATGTTTAGCAACGCTAAAAAATTAAGCTATTTCCTTGGACACTGCTGCAAACATATGCAGTTGCATTTTTACACACTTTTTCAGTATCCAGCATTAACAAGTAACTTGCACTTAAAATAGCATAGCTATTACTTAATAGCATAGACTATTAAGCTTCCCATAAAACCCTGTGAATGCCTCATTGTTCATTGTCTTGTTCTACCACCTCCGTGTCCATCATACCCTTGTATACAAGTGTGGCCCAGCCTGAGATTGCTACTGGCACATCACACATGCACCTTGCAGTCCCTTTCTCCTCTGGTGCATCAATCAGCCCAACCACACATCTCATCTACAACAACATCAACAACAAAAATTGCCTTGCAATTCGGTAAATCCCTTCTCCATTTCTTCCTCACCTTCCAGAAACCGCAGGGATACTAGATGGTCTCCCTGCACCCGCTGCACCCAGGCACCAGGAGAAGGGAAAAAGGCAACCTGAGCTGGATAAAGGTGCCAGAGCTACGGGAAGGTGGGCAGTGTTCACAGATGGTACCAGGAACAGGAGACAGTACAGGGATAACAGTGGGGAAGAACTGAAAAATGCAGGGAGGGCCAAGCAACTAAAACCCCTAGAAGGAAATTCATGATTGATGAATCTCAATATCCCTCAGCTGCTTTGCAAACAGCTGAGAATCCCACTGGCGAAAGTGAGACATTGTTTAATATCACTAGATAATAAAATTAAAAGGCTAACATTGTAAAATACCAGGAGCGCACACATTATGTGGATTATAGACTAAGAGACCTTGAAAGGCAGCTGTAAATGGGAAACACTGAACTGCAGCGTTTATCAAGAAGTCAAAGGTGATGGAGTGGCAACCTAGAAGCAGCTTTCTTTCACAGAGAGGAATGAACTCGGGATGGGCGATAGAGCAGTCAAAACTAAGCAGAAGCCACGGATGCAGACTGAAGCTGGTAAAACTAAAAGTAATGTTTGTTCTTCCATTAGCAATAGATTAACTAATAGAACAGGGCTCTCCTCTCCATGCTTTCACTTGAGCTAGGGGTATTTCAAGGAATTGTGCATTAACAGAAGCAGTTACCATCTTCGACTGGACAAAAAAGAATGAAAAAGAAAAGAGACTTCCAACATACAGAGAAATACACACAAGAAAGGTACCTAGCAACCCCTTCATCCCTTCGCAACCTAAAGGACACGAATCTACTTCTGCTCAGTTACACTTTTTTCACCATGCAGATCACTGCAAAGATTCAACTCTGACAATCCGCAATAAGATTTAGTGTATTTATGTGTAGTGCAATTTTTACTTTTCCCCCAAACTTGCTTGCCCTGTAAATCTCAGACCTGTAAATCTCTACAGAGCATTATTCTTCATATTGCATGCGAAAGCTATAGTAGGTACAATAAACTTTCAAAGGCAAGCATTAAAATAAATCAATCTGTAAATTCAAAAAAAAGAAAAAACAAACTAAAAAACCTTGAGCTTCTTCCAACTGTTTCATGACGCAATCTAAAAAACACTTCCCATTACCCCTTCTCTCAGCAAATTAAAAAAAAAAAATTAAAAAAGCCACTCTCAATGGATAAAGCAGACAATACTCATGCTTGAATTTCCCATAATAATTTTCCTGAATTTTCAATGCCAGTTTTCTTAACACAACTGCTCTACGATGCTTACAACATGGCACTAGATCCCCTGGGGAAGGAGAAATCCAAAGCAAGTTAAGATACAATTCTCTAAGCTAACTAGAAGCTTGAAATCAATAATAAATTCATTATTTGACAAAGATGATTAAATGATGCTGTGCAAATTACAAGCAGCGTTCTTCTTCCAAATTCAATGAGGTGATAATGGCATGATGTTACAACAGTGATGGATGCCAAATACTTTGCATTACGAAAACTGGCGTTCACATTTTGGCCTTTAACTTCTGTTAAAATATTTCACTTTTAATTGACAGAGGGGAAAAAAACCCACATTTCTGTTAGTCTCTATTTTTTGAAGAGGGGTAATACAAGGTAGAAGTGACGCCACTGAAGAAACACCAAAATAAACACATCAAACAGTCTTAAATAAATAAATAAGTGGCAGGCTGCTTTCTAAAAGCAGATTTTTTTTATGTTAGAATTCTTTGTAGAACAATTTAAAAAGCCTTATCTGAGAAATAAAAGCAGCATGCATTCTCTCCTATTAAATTCCATTTTCTTATCTAGAATTATCCTCTGCCTGGTCTGTCTGAAATGATTTTGTCTCATCACATTGTGCCACTCTTCCCTATATCAAGTTTGCCAGAACAGTTGAGAGGAGCTTTACATGAAACACATGGGCTGCAGATAGAAGCCCATGTCACACACCAAACAAAATGCAGCTGCTTGCAGCACCGAAACGCAGGATGTTTCACCAACAGGGTCACAGATGTTGAATTAAACACAGGAGGTGGCTCCTAATGGGCACACCTGCAAATCCCTGTCACGAGCAGGGTCACAGCCCTGGCTAGGTAAGCAGCAGGGCCACCCTACACTAATTGCTGCTTCATTCCACTGCGGAGCAACCTGCAGACTTAATTCCCTGCTGCCTTAACTCCCAAGTCAGAACTTGTTTCCGTGTGACTGACAAGATTTTCTCCCGTAATTTTGTCCAATCACATTCTGAACATCTCTAAACTCCTGGCCTTGAAGACACCCTGCAGCAATGTGCTTCACAGCCTAAACCAAACACAGTGTCAAATATTCAATATTAAACCTGCTGGTGGCCTTCAGTCTGTGTGAAACAAGGAAGCATAAACAAGAGCCCCCCCATCCCATCTCCACGGTGTTAAGGACTTCTGTAAGGCTTAGCGTGCATCTCATCTACCACCAGGTTTTTCCCAGCTGAAGATGTGGAAGATGCAGCCAGTCCGCCTTGCTACATTTCTCTGAAATTGCAAGTTCTATTTAATTCCTTCTGAAACAGAGGGCTGAAAGCTGACTATTATTCAAGGCACAGGACACACCACAGATTTACACAATAATGTAATTACGCCTTCTTTTTTGTTATTTTCTATTCATCTCCCAGTAATTCCTAATTGTTTTCTTTTTTGATCACGGCTGGCCACACAGATTATCAGTGGACTACTGTGCAAATACATGGAAGACTCACCGCTTTCATCATGTGAAACTAGGTCTGGCAAAGCAGCGAAGAACCCACTTCAGAAAATATTTTAAAAGGGCTTCTAGATGAACAGTCTTGTTCTCAATAGATACAATCTTGGTGAGGTAATTATGCCTAAATTACACTAAAAAAAAAGGAGCTTAAGTTCTACTGGACAGAAGTTCCTGGCAGACTGAGTCGAGGGAGATGCAGAAACCTTTTGGAAGGTGGTTGGTGCTCCTAAATCAAACATAAAAGGGGAATGCTGCAAGGCAAAGCTTTGAGTCCATGCAAAGAGCAGCCTACTCGCGGTGGGGCTGGGAGGCCGGAGCGGCAAGGGCAGCCTCCCTGATCCCAGATAAAGTCCTGCCCAGGCTGGTAATACCAGACATGAAGCAGGGCGAGACCACAGTTGGGTCAGCACTTTGAAAAAGAGTTGTTAGAAAAGCTCATGTTTGCACCTTGCAGGATACTTTCAGATTTACACAACCTGAAGGCTGAGGAAATTTTCTTCATAGCGCAACTTTTTCTCACATTTACAAAAAATCCTGAAGACTTGTTTACAGAAGTATTTCCTCTTTTTCCTGTGAGGGATTTTGCAAAGAAAGTCCAAGGAGCCCATAACATCTTCCAGTGAGACCACAGCATCTCCAACACTGCGCCCAGTGGGGTGGCTGCGAGGGGCTCCCTCCCTGCCGTGTCCCGGAGCCACCAAGGAGCCCGTTGCACAAGGACACTTCAGCTCCAAAAAGCAGGAGCCAAGTTAGGGTCCAGCAGACAGCTGAAATGTAATATAGATAGATGCCCTGTGGAAGAACTGGGCATGGAACTCTCCTCATCTCACAATGCACAGCAGAGTCATTACAACAAATCATAAAATTGGGGAGTGGAGGGTCACCCCACACTCTTGAGGTCAGAAGTCCTTTCCGAGCAGCAACCTGCCACAGCAGAAGGGATCACGTCTCCAAACCCCAGCAACTTCCAACTCATGGATCACTCCACTGCATTCTAAGGATGTTTCTTCCCTTGTCATCCTATTGCAATAAACAGAATTTTCTAATAATATAAAAGCCAACAGATGCCAGGTTCAGACTTTTCTCTGCGCTGATCCAAAAATCCCTTCCCAAGAAACACTCGCAGCTTTTTTTAATCTCTTCTCTCCCTTCATCGTTTTTCCTTTTGTCCTCCCATCAGTGAGTTTCAGACACTGTACACACTCCCTGCTAAATTTCCCCCTTCCAACGACAAAGAAATAACTTATTCCCATTTCCTATTTATAAGCCACCCAGAAACTGCTCCCCAGACACCTGCTCGTGCCGAACGGAGTGCAAGCTTAACAGAACACTGCTTTAGAAAGCCAGTGCTGTGCTTTGTAAGATTTCCTCATTCCAGGCACCCCATCCCAGAAAGACAGAAGAGCTCTCGAAACATATTTTTGCCCCTTACTAGCATAGCAGCACTTATGTACATGTATATTAAAGCCCTCTAGTTGGCAATGGTGATAAAAAACAGCAAGGATAATATGGATGGCTCTTTGGGAGACCCCTCCACCCTCCTGGCCCTTTCCCCGTGCACAGCCAGAGCCAAAGCCGCAGCCGGGTGGGAGATGACGTAGCAGCCCGACGAGTAAAGCAGCACTACTTTAGGGTCTAAGACCCCTTATTCTCTCATTGTCCTTTGTCAGCTACAAGGGATTATTGTTTCTCCCATCTGTTTTCTCCTCGCAACAAGCAAAGGCTGAAGGACAGCAGAGCCTTATGTTTAGGAAGATGATATAAAAAGGCTAAGCTCATTGCTAATCACTGGTTAAGAAGAACTGAAGTGTGAATGCCTAGACTTGTTATACTGTCATTTCTCTTTGCAGTCTACTTAATAGCTACATCCTAATTTACCAGCAGTCTGTTTAGACTGCCTTATGCACTCCAGTTTTCATCTAATAAGTAGCCGTCCAGGCCACATTCTGCCAATTCTCACAATTTGCTATGTCACCCACTCTTACATACACAGCTGCTAAATCCACAGCGTCGACTCAACTGCAAATTACCAACTCCTGGATAGCATGGCAGGTCACTAATAATTATTCCTTGACTGTAAGAGCAGTCCTATAAAGGAAGAATTGAGAATAATTTGATGTTTTGTCATTCAAGTTTATTCTCACATTTCTGTGGTAACCCTTCTTCAATTTACTTAAAGTATACAGTAATTTTTAACTACAGGTTTGGACAACAAAAAAAGCCAGATGAATCATTCTGGATATTTAAAGCCTACAATCAGACAGCTTGAGTCTCCTTGTATTTTAATACAGTTCTCAAGCCAAAGTCCTATTTTCTACTTATCAGCAGGAATACTTTAAGGAGCACTAATTCATTTAAACACACAAATCGTTTGAAGAGTTGGGGATTTCTTATATTCTCCACAAGGCTTTAAAGGTCATCGTGCTCCCCTCTGCATTGATTCGGCTTCCCTTTAAACCGCAAAGCAAGAGCTAGAGGACATCAGAACCAAACTGGGAAGATAGCACATGTGTATAAATACACGATGTAAAAATAAAACTGGGCAGATGCCTGGGAAACACCCCGCAGCACGCATTACCCTTGTTTTCCTCATCACTGCATGGGCAACACATGTCTACTAGTGCAGTGCTTCAGAGCCAGGACTGCTCTCGGGGATAAGCACAGGCCATACAGTGGGAGAGGAGACGCTCTGGGCAAGAAGTTGGCCCTTTACCTCGAGCTGCTCTCCAGCAAGACACCAGCTGAGCTGAACGCTACAACATATTACTCATCCGTATCAACAGTCTTCGATCACGCAAAGCTTGCCAGAGCTGTCTCAGGTTGGATAAATCCATGAGAGCAATCCATGGTTCCTGCTGCTTGTTGTCTTCTATTTTTTAAGCATAATTTTGAAACATATTATAGCAGCAGCAATTTCCACACACTCGCACAAACAACACTTCAGGCTTCAGCTGAAACAACTTGTGTTTCTATGCTGCTTTAATATGCTCTACAAAATTGGCATGCCAAAGAACTTAAGAAATTATTGTACGTGCCAAAACAACAGCTATCGGGTCAGGGTCACAGGAAAGCTGAATTTTGGGATTTCATCTATGTCATTCAGTGGTCCAGTCCCCAGTTACATATTTCAAGTATTTCAACACCCACAGCCTGTCTGAACAATTCATATGTTGTTATAACAACGCTGTCACATGTCAACATACAGGTTTTTTAGACAGCAATAATGAACTGCTTGCATCAATTCAAGAAACATATTATTGAACTGCCCATCTCCAGCATAGGATTTCTACCTAAGAGCCTACCTCAAATACACATTATTCATCTCTCCATTCATGGGACATCTCACTTTATCCCTATGTATTCCCAAAGAGCTGTGCCTGACCTTTACAGTCATGTTAGTGGATTCTCCTTTACTCCTCTCTTACAGGACAGAAGAAATTTCTCTTGTCCTCCTCCTTTCCTACAGCCAGAGCAGAAGCGCTGGTGATAATCCCCTTTGAATGCAGTGTTTAACACCTATCTCGTTGGTGACAGGTGCTACAATGCAAGAAGAGTTGTTCAGTGAGGTCCTTTTACAAAGGAGCAAAATTTTACCACCAGACAAGTACAACAGCAATGGCTCTGCCTAAGCTTCAAGCACTTACCGTTTGTGCACATATATCTTCTGTACATACATTACCATATATAGTAAGGTCAGTTTGGGGCAGTGGGAGTAATCCATCCATCTCTCTATGGAGGCAATTAACAAGAACAAGCTTAAGCAAACAGACCCCACGGGATGCTCCATTCCTGGGCAGTCTGACACCTGCTCAATGGCAGCATCGGGTGGACCTTTAAGCTTTGCTGTTCACTCGTAGCAAGCGTGTGACTGTTGAGACATTTAAGGGTGTTTTGAAGGAATTAGGGACATAAGAAACCGAGCTCTGAGATGGCAAGTCATAGAATAGGCAGTGAGTCAAGATTAGATAGAGAGTCAACCAATCCTCAGGTGACTAGATCTACAAAGATATGACCAGTGACAATCACCCAGGCAACTAGAGACAAGAATACTGAAGCACTTTGTCTGAATTTCAATCTAACCTGGAATAACTCTAATCCTGGAGTTACTTATCATCCTAACACAAACTGACTCTATGCTGCAAGGAGGCTGGAAGTTCTAAAGAAGAAAGTGGGATGCAGAGAGCAATGGAAGATAGGATCAAACAATCTCTCCTACTTCATTTTTTTTCTGAATGTGTAGCATTATAAGAAGCATCAGCTAAGCCTGTTTATTATTCCATTTAGGAGTTCCTGTTTATCTGATTCTGTGTTATCAGCCACAACACTAAGAGACTATACCTGCATTTCTTGCCACACTCAAGATACATACTCAAAATCTCATCTCCCAGCAACCACAACCCATGTGATGTTCTCTGTTGGGCGAGCAAGTCTTCGCTCTGAAAGAGCGAAACACAAGATGAAAGACAAGGGGAGGCTCTTTTATTTCAGTAATACTTGGCAGGGAAGGATAGCAGAAACCATCCTCTGAAGTTCACTGAAGTTCTGACCTTGTTGATTTCTAAACCAATTCCAAAGCATTTGCTGAAAAAGAGATTTAACTTAAAGGGAAAACAGGAAGTCATGATTCAACCGTGCCAATCCACATCACCCTTCCCCATCATCTATGAGGGGGTCCTCCTTCACTTGTGCCAGAAAACCCAAGAATTTATTAAGTTTTAT
>JAVCKT010033464.1:0-27626 GCA_032273925.1 Rhynchotus rufescens
TTTCCTGCACTCCCCTCACATCCTCTTTCCAAATAAGCATCACTTAGGCTCAGGGCTTTCTGCTCTCTTGTTCCAGTTTAATGACTCCGTGTTGGCACAGCACGGTGTTAGCTGGGGGTATCAGTCTGACTCTCGCTCGCCTAAAAAGGCAGGGCACATTTTTTATAGCTCTTTCTAGACTGCATGTCTGCTCTATATGAGATATGATTTAATAGAGTTTTTAAAGGCAGCCTGTCACTCGTCTTGGCTGCGTACAAGGAGCTGCACATTTACATGTTGCAGAGTTTGGAAAGCCTTTCTTTGTCCCCAAAAGCTCCTGCCTGAGCATCCGTTTCAGTGCTCGTCTTCTTATGGAAAGCTTTAAGCCTCTCTCCTTTGTATGGAGAGCTTAAAGTTTGTCTGCTGCTTTCTGCTTTGCTTCTTATCAAGCCTAGGAGCAGTGTATTACACAGGCGCCTTATGCATGGGGGGATTTCAGAAGTATTGGCCTGCTCCTGAATCCAGCATGTTCCCAGCATCATCCTTCCCGCTGCCATCCATCCTCACTGCTGTGCTCACACAGCCTCTTCCAATGCTGCTTTTCTTCTCCTTTTGTTGTTTTGTGTCCTAGAGCAGGAGGGAAGTCAATCAGCCTCAATCAGGGCTGACACCGCCAAGCACAAAAGCACTACATCAAAACAGGAGCAGTTGAGGGCAAGGTTGCTTTATGAATACACGAATAATAAACTCCAGCTGTGTCCTGCCAGTGGCTACATCAGCCAGACAATCTGTTTTATTGGTGTGTCTGTTCGTTTGGGGATTTTTTTTCTGTGTGTTTGTATGCATCTTACATAGCTGGAGTGAAGAGTTTGCCTGTAGAAAGGGATCCATCATTGAGGTGGAAAAAGATCTGAGAGGTAAGAAGTATCAAGAGAAGCATTTAAAATAATTAAGAGAATAGCAAATATCCCTTTCTGGGGAACAAACTTCAAAAACAAGCCCCTAAACACCTCCCTTGAGGAAAGCAAGAGAGTTTGCCTGAACTAGAATGATCTGCTGCTTCTGGATGTAAGCTGGTGAGGACACCCCTTTGCCTCCTCATCCGAGCAATTTCTCTAGAGAGCGAGCAGATAGCAGTTTGTAAACTGTGGTGCATTGATCTCAGTGGCTCAAGGGCTGTGATTAGTGAGTTGAAGGTTGCCTGCTGGACTGTCTTCCCTTTCTGGAAGGGTTCATGTGCTCTTCTGAGTGTCTACAGCCTAAAAGGCAGAACCGTTGTCCTTGCAGTTCAGTGCTGATCTTGATGACCGTAGCTTGGAGGCCTAATGTATAGACAGACTCCACTGAAATAAACAGAGTGAGGATAATGCTTTTTTTTAAACAGAAAAAAAAAAAGTATGTTTGGATTGAAGACAGAATATGCACGTACCAGTACAAATAAAAAATCAAGAAAGAATAGAACAGGAAGGAGAAAGCTCAATAAGCTCTTAACTGGAAAATAATTGGATGGATTAGAAAACTCCTGGAAGCAGCTTCATGAAATTTTGTTTTGTCTGGGCTTGTCTAAAGTTTTTTTACCTAAATAAGCAGAAGAAATCAAACACCAGAAATAGGTTTTAATATATTAATAATATTTACAAAATAGGTTTATATAAAAGATGCAACTAGATTGAGCTTGACTTTCTCTTGTTTAGTGTTGATACCTCCAGTTTTGCATGAAGATTATTAAGACTTTCCCCTGTTTAGTGTTGATACCTCCAGTTTTGCATGAAGATTATTATTAAGACTGGAGATAAGAGATTCATATTGCTGGTCAGAAATTCAGCCTCGTGTAGGCTTCAAAGAGCAACATAACAGAGCCCTGATGTCTAAGGGCTGATCAGGCTCAGGACGGGGTTTTGCTTCCTCATTGCTCTTCATCAGGCCATCTCTGACCTGATCTCGTTGCTGCATAGTCAGGAGCCTCCTCCTTCGAAGGCTCCGTGTCACAGAGCCCCATAGCTCTTCCTATAGCTTTGATAGAAAGGCATTGATAGAAAGCTGATAAGGGCCTGGGGTGGGGGGTTTTAAATCTGCCAATTCTCTTACTGCATATAGGGGCTGTTACCATAAAAAGCACAAAAAAAAAAAACCCACCCTGACAGCTAACTACCTTCAACCATGATGAAAATGATGATATTAGACATTATCAATACCTCCCGGGATGCCATATAGCTTAAATAACACATAAATGCAAGTAGTCTTGCAGCTGATAGGAGTGATAATTGGTCTCTTGCTCTGTTTTGCCTAAAATATCTATATAATAATAATGGTGAAAATGCTGGTGGATAAATATATGCTGGTCATATTATTGCATTTCTCCCCCCCCCACTTCCCAAAAGCATTTGAATCTGAAGTCACTCTCTGTGCTATTTTCTTTATTTAGAGTAGAATAGAGCGCTATATCAAACAAGGTGACAGGAGCAGTTATTGTCAGTATTAACTTCACTTATCCACAGCAGAATTTGGCTAGAGATTTCATTGCTGCTGAAAAGGATAAAAACAAACATCATGATAATCTCTGGCTTTCATAGCATCATTCATCCAGAAGCTTTCACAGGAGCTTGCTATAATACATTGACTCTCCCCAGTTATTCTTGTCATTTAAAGTAAGCAATAGAGCTTGGTAAATATTTCTTGATCCTTTACTTTTAACAAAAAAAAAAAAAGTGGTTAGAAGAGAAGTGTTCATGAAAATACTTATTTCCCTTGGAGTTTTGGGGTATTCTAGGGAAACAGATCACAGCAACCTCTTCAGAAGGAAATACCAAAAAATGAGTTTTACACGAGCATTTTTGTACTGTGTCTAATAAGAAATAACATGCTTTTTTTTTTTTTTTTTTTTACAAATGGATGAAGAAAGAGGAAGATCTAGATTTTTTTTGTGACATGTTTGTCTATGTCATTTATACACAGATTTTTTTTATTGCTCTGTTGTTGTGTTACATGCTGTAACATCAATATACTCAGGGTAGAAGTGCCACCCGAATCAGGAGCACATCTCAAAGCCATCACTTTGCTTCCCACTCTGAGGCTGAAGCTTCCAGTCATTTATTTCTCACCTCTTGTATGAGCTGTAGGACATTCACAGTGGTTATCAGTTGTGACAGATCTCTCCTGTTCTGGCAGACAACAGGGATTTTGCTCTTTCAAAATTACAGAAGCGATTGGGTGAAAATGAAGAAAAAAAGTTGCAGCAAGAGTTAAGGTCCATTGAAATTAATTCTTGGCCAGTCTGTTCTCCATAAACTCTCTAGAATAGTTATCCATAAATTCTTTAAAACTCCATTCTGTTATTAAAAAGAAAAAAAAAGAAAAAGAAAAAAAAAGAAAAAAAGAAAAAAGGGATCATTTGCTACGTTCAGCTTGGGGAGACTCTACGTTCATTCTGGTTAACTGAACTCTACAGCTACAAAGCATAGGAAAAAGGTAAAAGCTCCTTGGCTTATTTAAATCAGTTTCAAATTTACTGAATTAATTTAGTATATCATATACAAGTGTGAGCTTCCTAAATGGGGTTGTTCAGAGATGCTTGTTTTTGGGATCTCGTGAGATTAAATATCAGGTAATAGTTGAATGAAGAGTATTGAATTACTCGTTCCTGTGAAATGTCTAAAATTTGAAATGTTTGAAATTTGGAGATTTCATGAACTTACAAACAAACTAATCTTGTTACATACAAATCCTGGACAGCAGGAAATATATGCAGTGAGTTATATACAGAATCATGCTTTGGGATCCTGTGCTAAAAGGGATCACTTATAATTTTAAAACTCGCCTTTGGCACAAACAAAAAGGCTCCTTGCAAAGAGTGACTGTGGGACATGATTTGCTAGGGGGAATTTCTTCTCATGAGCAAAATATTAATATCTAATTCATTATAAAATAATGTCTCTGTATTAAATTAAAGCTCTAAATGTCTTACAACAGCTCTGAGGTGTGCAGAGAGTTCACGGTTCAGATATTCTGATCAGCTGGATTTCAGCCTGAAACTTGAACTGTGGCTATAAGATTTGGTATGCAGGAAAAAGTGTCTGATTTGGCAACTTGGAAGTGCTGAAAAAATCCCAGGAACTGCCCAGGAATTGGCCCTGGAACTGCGCTGGGAGACTCCACTGCTACTGACCCAAATTAAATGATTTTGGGGGGCTTCCTCACTACATGCTGCTGCAAATCTAGGAGCAGGTTTTGTGCAACCTACAATAAAATGCACATTTACACTTGGGCATAACTGAATTCATTGGGTGCGTTACCATTTTATAATGGGAGTATTGACCGTAGAATAAACCACAGCACTCATCTAAAGCAAACGTTAAAACTGTGAGCATAGCATTCCATAAAATGTAATTGATTTCAAACACTAGTAACTATATAATAGACCTGATAGTATTTTAGAGTCTACTACAGATATTCTTGTATGCAGGCAGTGAGAAAGGCCTAATTAAAATGAACTGTAATGGGGTTCGACCAGCATGTGATTGGACATATTATAAATTCATTCCCATATTAACTGAATATACTTTTTTGTGTGTGTGTATGTGTGTGTGTGTGTGTGTGTGTGTGTGTGAGATCTTAGGCTTAATAATAAGAAAGTGATGGGGGGAAGAAATGAAGGTAATTTATTTGGTCTTTGCACAGTACTGACGTTTTTCACATTAATGAGCACTTAAAATGTAAATTATACAGTGAGCATAGAACAAAGGATGTATGAGAGGCTTTTTTTCTCGGTTTTCACATTGAATTTAGTTGTGATAATGGTAAAAGTCTTGTCCACGCTAGGCTTTTCCCAAGAGTACAAGGTGTTGTGAGGTGTCTTAAAACACTGAGCATTGCCTTGCTTTATGACTAGAAGTTATGAACTATTTTGTGACTTGATTTAAGGACCCGATTTAAAACAGAATCAAGAATCATTTAAAACATTTTCTGATGTGCTTTCTCAGAATAACAGTGCTGTCTTGGATCTTGGTCTAAGCATCTTCTACTATGTGCTTGAAGAACAGACAAGACCTCAGGGACCTTCCCGTGTCACTCCTAACATCCAGTGTTCATGGTTCATAAAGGGTTTTGAAGTGAAAGGAGTGAAATTGTGTCAATAATTATCTTTATGCAGTTATTTCATCTCAGAAAGCAAAGATTTATTTATAGCTTCTGCATTTTTTCCTCTATCTGTAGTTCAAACTAAGCCTCAGCTCCACCTGGTGGCATTTTCTCCTGATTCCTTATTTACACCCAATCTCTAGCTCATAAAGAGAAAATGATGTCATCAAATCAAGTTACTTATTAAAAAACTGCTTCCTAGCAGAAATACTTCAGTTGTTCCCTAATGCCCTGTTGAACCACCTCTAAGAAAGGGTGAACAAGCTCCATCATGCATGTTGGCCGCCTCTCCTTTTTCCACAGTAAGAAAGGTCTTGGTGCAATCCTGTTTCTGAAGAACTTTCCCTATGGATTTGATAAACTGTGCTTTCTCTCCACGTGCTTCTGCTTCCAACTGGTAAAATTCATATAATAAAATGTCCTTGCACGTGTAGTCAGTAAAGGGACTTCAGGTTATATATTCAAACTATATCTTCAGCCTTGCAAACATGAAAGAAATAAGGACTGCACATATCAGACATCATGTTCTAAGATTCCCATTTTTTAACTGGACCTGAAGATACACCAGTTAATTGGGAAAATGTCTCCACCTCTCATCCCTGCCTCATGAACACAATAACAGGGAAGCACCAAAGGAAGGAGAGAAATAATTGATGAAAGCATCTTTTTGCAATGTTCTTACGCAGAAAAAAAAATACATGATGCTTTAAGTTAGTCTTAGTGCTCCGTTATTGAGATTTCTCCCTGTTCCCATTAACCAAGCCCATCCAGATGAGAAAATCTGTAGCCGAATTTGCTCCTTTTCTTATGAAGCCTCGTTCCTCATCTCTTCCCCTTGTGCCTTTGCTCGCTCATGCTGTAGTCGTGGGTTTCTCGCTGATGAGTTGATGTTTTGCACAGCTGTGGTAGGTGCAATTAGTTTCTTCATGGAGCAAACACCTAATCAGCACTTTGAGGGGCATTTGCAGCACTGGGGTTAGCTAATTACCTGCCAGCACTTTGATGGTGTCTGTGTTGGGTCGTGCACTTTATCCCTGGCTCGTTGCAAGTAACGAGTTGAAGGGAAAATCAATCCTGTTGTGTTTTCCTAGCAGCTTTGGTTAAATGTAGCACGCAAGAACATTTTTCCACTCAATGGTTTGAAATACTATTGTAGTCCTGTTCTTTGAATCTTATATATATGGAGGAGTTCATACATACACATAGGAACATGCATGCTTGTGTATGTAGACCTGCAAACATGCAGCTCCATAGGCCTTTTCCCAGAAGGTTTGCAAGCTGTTTTGAAACTCTGCAATATGAGTATCACTGCTAAGCATTGAATTGCTATAGGAGAGGCATTTCCTTCAGGAATGTCCACAGCAAGCACTCGAAGAAAGGAGAAAATGGATAGAAAATCTCTGGGCATGATCAATGTACTAATTTCCAGCATGAATGAACTCTCTCGAGTTCTTCAAATGGATGCATATTTATCTTCCAACTAAATCAATATTTGTGCTGCAGAAAACTATCAATAGCCTCAAGATTTTTTTTTCTTTTTTATAATATAATTGTCTGGCTTTCAATTACTCTCTTTTTTGGTTGATTTCATACTGAGAACAGATTTTTTTTCCCCCCTCATTGTTGACATAAGCTATGAAGCTCTATCGAGATAAGATGGTTTTGAATGAGTCTTGAAATGCTGAAGGTCCCAGCATATTTTTCAGCACTGTGCCAGATACCTGTAGCTGGGACTCCTGTGTTAATGCATTTCACATTGTGCCTTACTTTTGTTCAGAAATCTTTATTTTTGTTACCACCTTTGAGCTGTTGTCGACTCCAGTCTCTAGATGAAAGCTGGGAAGTGAAACATGATGTTTATTCAGTGGGATATTGATAAGTTTGCACAGTTTATCCATGGGGGGCTAACTTAACCATTTGATGAGTACACAAGCACTGATGGCATTTCCTTTGCACTGTGGCCCTTGGAACAAGTAACAGAGCTTTAGTTATGGCTTGTTTGCTTTTGGTAGACCCTAAGTATAAATCTGACCATTTCAGCTTTAAAAAGAGTCGTAATATAAACTCGGGTACAGTATTATGGATTTCAAAGTTTCAAATGAGATCACCTGTAAAAGTTGTTTGCAGGTTGTTGCTAAAGTTTGGGGATCAGCACACAAGACCACACGTCTCTCCAGTCCAGTACTGCCTGTGCTGGGGAGTTGCTTGCAGGCCAACCCACTGCCAAGTTGTTTGTGCAAAAGCAAAGTCTCCAGAAGTTCACGGCTGCCTAGGGTTGAGCTCAATAAAAAGACCTTTGTTGTCATATGCTGTATGCATCTTTGCAAAGCAAAAAAACAACCAAAAAAAACCCTAAAA
Organism: Rhynchotus rufescens; assembly: GCA_032273925.1. Classification (NCBI taxonomy): domain Eukaryota; kingdom Metazoa; phylum Chordata; class Aves; order Tinamiformes; family Tinamidae; genus Rhynchotus; species Rhynchotus rufescens. The sequence continues at coordinate 7,474 of JAVCKT010033464.1, forward strand.
CCTTCAAGAAACAAATGCTCCATTTTGGTCTTCTGAGCAGATAGGGTTTGCGGTACTCAAAACTGCTGTTACAAGCTGGGAACAGCCTTCTCCTTTGAGGATAAGCCTCTGTAGGGTGTCACTGGAGAAGGGGGAACTGGGAATGAAGCTGGTTAATGAAACTGGGAGACTGGGCAAATCTTCTCAGGGGCGACATGAGGAGGAGGCTTCTTGGGACCTGGCTTGCTGTGGATGTGCAGCCTTTGAATTCAGAGGTCTGCAAAGAGCAACTGAATCTCTGCTAACAGCCATGTCCTGAATCCCAAAATTCTCCAGTTCCCTCGACTCAGCACCCTTGGATGAAGTTGCTAATATTTCTGTTGCCTTTGTTGCTACTTGGTCACCTGCACGGAATTTCTTATCCAAGGAGATGCTGCTTTGGCATTTTACTTTAGATTGCTTTTGCCCCCTGTCTCTGTAGCATCTCATTGGCAACAAGACAGAATATAAAACTATGGTTATTTATTTGTTGGTAGAATTGATGCTACTATCGCTGCTTTTATTCTCACTGGTTATAAGGTTAAACCGTAGTATTTTATATTTATATAATAAATGCAGACATATACACATTCATATGTGTAATTGCAATAATAATAAATCTAAGCAATACGGCAAATTACAGGTTTTCTTTCAGAAAAAAACATGCATCATATTGAATGATATATTTCAGGTTTTTTATATAAGTGTGTTTAAAACATATATACAACTACATAATGTAATAAAACCCTGACCTGAGTGATCAAATATCTCCAGTTATCTTTTTTTCCCTTTTCTTACGGAAAGAACCTGGGAGACTAATGGAGCCAGTTAGATGTCAAAACCAAACAGAAAGGTTGGTTTTGTTATTTGTTGTTAAACACCATTAAGTTATGTTACACAATTCCCAGGATTTTTCAATATAAAGGACTTCTGTAGTTGCCATTGTGTTGATGTTCGTAATGGAAACATTAAGACTGGTATTAAGAGAGATTGAGAGGAACGTGTGGGTGCAGAAGCACCGTGAGGAGCAGCAGTCCTGTTTTAAAATAAAAAACACCTATAGGCTGTGCAGTCCCTTGCTACCTGCTTGTCATGGCGTTGTGACATTAATTGCTGCAAAGTGCAGTCTATGAAAAAAACCTCTCAGGACCCTTGTTCTTAGTCGAGCATACAATTAAACCGGGAAATTTTTGATCATTTGATTCCTGCAATTTAAGCTTCAAGCCTTTCAAGTTTGTGAGCAGTTTCGCTGAGAATAAGGCTGCAGATCCCCGTAGACACTAGAGAGTCACATTAAATTGGTATCGCTCTGAAAGTCTGTTCTAGGTGAGAAATAAATTGAGTTCAAAATGTTTCCCTGTCAGGACACCGCTTCAGAAATAACCTGATCTTGCAATCTCAGCTCTGCTCCAACTTCGAAAACTTGTTATATCAATAGAGTTCACCTAGTTCTGTCATTTAAATGTTGTCATTAGGCTGTGATAGATGAGAAAAGACTCTTAATGCACCATTCCTTTCTTGTTGGTTTGTTTATTTAAACAGAACTTTTCTCACTTCATCTCATTTCTCATTACACTTGAAAGGTCTTTGTGTTTAATTATTGGATAGTGAAGGTAAGTGGGGATCTTTATTTAGTTATTTTTGTTCCTGGGCAGTGGTCCCTATGGTTTATCTCTCAGTCAAAGGAAGCTGAGATTAAAACATGTAATGAATTGTGCGTACTTCAAATGTGGGTTTCAATTTCTGATAAAGGACGTTTTATTTATGTGTTATTACCTAGCATACTTGCTTTGACTAAGCTAAGGAAAAATGCATAGAAATCTTAATCAAGGTTTCTCAGAGATAATTAACTATGAAGGGCTTGCAAGTTAAATACCAAAGTTGGTTATTAGATGGCAAAGACAGTCTCCTACACAGAGGTTGGCTCTATGTTTCTTTTAGCTTGGGAGGATGTGAGATGACAATATCTGTCCCACTGAGAAAGAAGACCTAAAGAAGACTTTGCAATGGATCTTCTTTTAAGATCCAATAATAAAAAATTGCCTTTAAAAAAAATCAAGTAACAAATATTATATTATTTTTCCTTATTAAAACAGTATTTTGCTGAACTTAAAGTTTGGTGTAATGCAATATAAACACAAGTTCTTCATTAAAGGGAAAATCTGAGCAGCAATTTTGGTAGTAGCGACTTGGACAAATCTCACAAATACAAATCTCACAAATTCAGCATCAGAATTTCTTTTGAGAAACCAAACTTTCTGAAAGGAGAGGGAGGCAGAGGGTTAGCAGTAAATTTATTTGTTCAACTACCAATTCCTTTTCACAACTTCTCCCCATCTAGGGAACTCATCCTTTACAGAAAACGAGACAATATTGTTCATCTGCATTGCAATAAGTCTGTGTATGTGTATATATACACACAGACTTATATATACATTTATAATATTAATAATTATATAATTATTAATAACATAAATGATATATATTCATATACATATTTAATGTATATTTGTTATATATAAATATACAAGATGGATAAATATGTATATATATGTATATAAATATGCAAATATATATATTTATAAAAGAGAGATATGTATATATGAAAGAAATAAGTATATATATAAGAACTTAGTATAAATTTTGTATTTGTAATGTATTGCCTACCAAAACATGCAAGAAACTCTTCCCCCACCCTCCAACAAAAGAACTGGAACTATCTCAAAAATACCAATAAACGTATGATAACCAAAAAAGGGCATTTTTTTTCATAGCAGTCATCATATATATAAAGAATCCATGCATCAAGACCTCCAGCTAATGCATATGTAAAATACAGGGATTCAAAGAGTTGCAAAGGGTGCTCTGTGGCTGGGCAATGCAGTGGTTCCCTCAGATCTTCTGACCAAGGTCTGAGCTTTCCTGCAAGAAGTCTGGGTGTCTGGTATTCAGTCTGCTCGTGCCCTATTACGTTGGCAGCGTTAGGCTGATTTGTTTGCTGAGATTCTTACCCCAAAATTCAGACCATAGCCGAAGAAAGATGAAGAAAGATCATTCTAATGTCTATAGAGCCTTTTTATTATTATTATTACCAACTTTCATCTCCCCTGGAGATTCCCAGGTCTTTGGAGAGCTCTCCAAATGCATCTCTTTGAAAGCGAGGTCTTTCTGAAACGCCTGCATGTGCCTGCTGTTCCCCACGAGCATCTGTCGAGGTCTTGGCTGAGACTTCCCTTAATGGAGCCGCAGATAAACTTTTTTTTTGTGTACTCAGAGGCTTTTAAGCTGTGGAGCTTAGAAGATCCTGCGATGCATCCCTCCTCATTAGTGCTACTGTATTCCCCACATCGCACTTCACCTCTGTCCCTTTGATAAAATTCTCCAGCTGGGTCCTGAATTTCCTTCATCACCAGCCTCTTAGAGTAAACGGAGAAATTCCTTGTATTGATGAATTTATCCTCCCGGCAAATTGATGTAATTTCGTTGTTTGTTGTATAGAGGCAGAGCCTGTTTTCATTCCTGTTATCCAGAAGCCAGCACACATTCCTCTGGAGAAACTCTAATTTTCTGCTAAGCTGTATTGCAGTCTTTTTTAGGCATTCTTTTCACTTTCAGTCAAATGAGTATAATTCATCCTCATAACAAAGCGCAAAGGTAGTGTAGAAGCAGCAAGACATTTTGCTCAGCTTTTCAGAGGAAGTTCCTTCCCCGGGATCTGCAGCTGCTGGAGTAAACATCAGTTTCCAATTTCTGATCTTGGACAATAGGTTAAGACAGGAATTGAAAATACCAGAGGGCAAGTCTTTGGGATTTTTTTAATTTCTCAAATTTTTAAGATTTACCTCTATTGTGGAGCAATGACAATAAATAAATAAATAAATAAATAAATAAATAAATAAATAAAGGTAGTAAAACTACTACTACTCTTGGCTTTGTAAATCCGATCCCAAGCACCTTCCAGACCAATTGAGACTTCCCTATAGGGAGTATTTGAGCTGCCAGAGAGCGAGGTCAGGTTTTCAGGGAAGTTCAACTATGGTTTTTGATATTAGGATGCACTTATCTCACCTACAAAAAGCACAAAATTCTCAGCTTCATTCAGATTTGTTGCCATTTTAACGAAACGAGAGACAAATTTGCCTTTTTGTTTCTCTCTTCACTCGGAAGATTTGTGGAAGGGATCCAGGGAGAGAGGGCAGCTGCTGCTTAGCCTGTTATTCATCATCTTTAAGCCAGCCTAACAGACTTCCAGCTGAAGACTTGTTTGTAGGCTGACAAACTCTATTCCATGGTTTTCTCACCAAAATAAATCCAACAGTCAACTCTACGGCCTGACTTCTGCACATGATTTGCCACTGCTTTAAATGTTATATAGGAGACTGGATTACAGATATGTGGTTTTGATAGGGTCTTTGCTACTCCGCATGAAATACCTGTCTGGGAGAAAGAAATAACCTGGTTTGTGCTAACATCACTAGAAGAGTCCTGTCCGAGAGCAATAATCCTGTTCTGTAGCCCAAGTCTGGGTCACTTGACATAGTATAAGTGCAATATTGAGGATTTAATTAATATTAGCTTTCCTTGAACCCAAATATAGCCATACTGTGGCCAACAAGAGTAAGTATTTTGTGGCACATAGATCAAGAGGATATACCCATCAGTGCTAACTCAGTGGCACCAGCACCATGGCACTGCATACGTACAGCTAATTGAGGATATAAATGTTAAGAACTAACAGCTTTTTTATAGAAGCAGTGACAATGATTCACAAAGTGTGTTCTTAATGAATTTAATAAAGTTTTATATTCATTTGCAGCGGTTTTGCATAATGTTTCTTCAAATGCTAAAGCAAATTAAAGACACCCTAAGACTCCTCTGTATCACTCTAAAAATGCAAATTAAAAACACCCTAAGACTCCTTCTATACTGCTCTGAAGAGAAGAACTAGTTTGCCCTGCCTTATGCATATGTCACATTCAGTGGAAAGAAAAAGGATTTAGTGTAAAATATGACAAATGGTTTAGTGTGGCCACCTTATCTTCTTAATTTGACTTCAGTTTGAGGAAAAAAACTAAGAACTGTTGTTGAGTTTGGGATTTTTTTTTTTTTACTTAAATATTACATTTTCTTACATATACATAGTACATTAACATGTTTTAATAATTCCGCCAAGTGACATACTAACTGTCATTCTTTTTAGAGCTTAGCCAGATGGCTCTACAGAAAAAATATGGAAAGCCAGTTAGCATTATACCTGACAATTTTCCACACTTGTCAAAAGGACAAATTGATTTTTTTGTTCAAGGAGGGTATGCGGGAAAAAAAACCCTTAACCATTTCAGGGTAGATGTAGACTAAATCTGGACAATATTTAATCCAGTTTACTTGAACTTCCTTAAAATAGGATGTCCCTGGCTGGTGCCAGGGCTGCTGTTACCCTGCCAAAGTTATACATGCATTTTGTATAAGTCTGTTCCAACTGCATATACATACGTATACCCTGTTTATTTATAATGCACTTTTCCTAACTGCTTTAGCAAATTCTTCTCTTGGATGTCTCCTGTATTTGGCCACATGCATCTTTCTTTGCCCCTTGGGTGGTTATCTTGTTCACATACTCATGTAGAATGCCTTTGCACCGCGCCTGGGTAGGCATTAATATGCTTGATTTTGGCTGTGTTTAGATGATGCTAATGCTAATTATACCCTAATTAGAGCATTTAAATTGTATTAGAGCACTTAAATTGTATCAGGTGTTACAGGCCTGTTGTTTTGTTTTGTTTTGTTCTGGTGGGGCTACATAACAGAAGAACTTGGCTCTTGTTAACAACATTTCTGAACTGCAAGTGAAGGCCCTCCTTATGATAACCTCTCTGAAGAGCAGTGAGTGAGTTTAAAGAAATATAAAATCTATTTAGAAGTGTATAATGGACCTATCTTGCTGTATGTGTGTGTAGTGAAGATTATAATATAGTAATAATGGCTCCAAGTAGAGATTTGAGAAGCAGTTAACAAAAAGTCATGGCAGACAAGTTAATAAATAAATAAATACTTTAACAAAGTTTGGTGCACAGATTTTATCATCTACCTGGAAAATATTTCTAAAGGGACCTTTTTTTATTGAGGAGCTGACATAAGATCAGCAAATTGTGTATGTTGGAGAAATTGATACAGGAACAATTCTTCCCTCCCTCTCTCTCTCTCTCTTTATATTGAAGTCAGCAGCAAGAATAAAACTTCAGCACTCAGGGAGCCAGGACCTGATAACCTTTGAACTTCAGGTGTCAAAAATTCCAGAGGGAGACAAGTTGTGAAATTCAGTATTGAATTTCAGGCCGGTTTAAGGCTGGTTTGTACTACCTCACTCCCCTTATTCAGTGCTTTCCATCAGCAGAGGTCAGTCTCTCTACCCTCATTTTGCTGATGAAAAATGATGAGGCACAGAGAGATAGAAGTGACTTGTCTAAACTCATCTGGCAGGTGCAGGTAGGTTTGGAGCCCGAGTTCACAAGGTCCCGTGTTCTCAATTTGCTGCATCCAAGTCCTGGCTGCGTTGCTCCAGTGCCCACAAACTTCTTACACCCAGAGTCTTGCTCATGGAGAAAGAAACACACTTTGTGTTCAAGGCTAAGAGTTAATTGTGTGTTTAATTAAAGACTTAGCAGTCTAATCAGGACTTACCTGGGAGGAGTATGGTGTGGATGGCTTCTTTCTGTTTGCTATAGTTTTGTTTTGGAGTCATATTTGTATTTTTGCTACATATGCTCTTGTATGTTCCAACAAACCTGTATATTTTTCCACCGTTTTTCTGCTGTTGTCGATCTGCAAGTCCTTGCTACATCTGAATTTATTCTGTTTTAATGTAGAGCGTGTTTTGATCTGTGTTTGACACTTATTGTTTGATACCGCTGGAGTGGGTTTGCCCAGCTCCCAGTGCTGCGAACCCTGGTGGCTGGTGTTCATCCTGTGTCATCCTGCGTCTGTACTTGCAAGGCTTCTGCTGCCCTCCCGCACATGTAGTTCCCTGTGTTAGATCTTATTCTGGCTCCCCAGAAAGCTCTTGCTGCACCCAATAACACCCTGTTATTAAAACTGAGTAGTTGCAATCACACGGTAAGCGTGACCTAGCACTTCAGCACAAAGCCAAGGGAAGGAAGAGCAGGGAGCAGTCACCTGGTGATTAGACAATTGCTGCTGGAGCTAAACAAGCTAAAACAGATCTCTGGGCAGGCCAAGGCAAGCTCAGAGGTGTCTGCTGTTAGCTAAGCGCAGCCTGTGGTCTACTACAAGAGTTGGATACGCTGTGGGCTACAAGGCTACACAAGACCCAAGGCTGTAGATGAGGATGAGAGTCTGCAAAAGATTCTGGGCCATAAAACTAGAGATGTGTGCTATCTAACATAGGCTTTAGGTGCAAGGGAGAGATCTGTAGAGACAGGATGAAAGCGGATGACAGGATGAAGTCTGTCATCACTTAATAGCACCCGTAGGGTTCAAGCAGAAAGAGCTAATGAGAGTCCTCGTGGCAGCCTAAAGCAGTCCAGGGGCACTGTGATTTGGGACAACAAATCCACAGAAAGGTTAAGTTTGGAACAGACCTCTAGAGATCATCTAGTCCAACCCTCAATATTCGAAAATTTGAAAAAATAAAAATAGAACCAAATCCGTGAAGGCCAAGCTTACACTTACAGCCCGTTACTGGTATGGCATGTCTGTGATATCAGTGACATTCACACAACTCTTCTAAGGATCCAAAGTCAACATTAGTTGCTTGATACTTTAAATCCAGCTTCAGATTTTCAGTGAAAGGGCTCATTTAATTGCAATGCAATCTTAAGGTATTTGTGTTTTCCTGGTATCAGCATGTGGTGATGCCATTCAGAGAGCTCATAAATACAGAATTTCTGATTAGATATTCACCTGAATAATTCCTAGTGAAATGAAACGCTTTTCTGTTTTTTGTTTTTTTTTTTAAGACCAACATAGTTTCCACTTGGTGGAAAAGAAAAGTCTGAAAAAAAAATATTTTGAAGAAATTTCTACTTTCATTTGGCTGACACATGTAAAGACTCAAAAGCAATTCATATTTTACGTGGTGTGCAGTATTCAGTTGAGGGTATTTACAGTATATAAAAAGCATAACGCATATCACAGGGCAGCTGATGATCATCCAAAAGAGAAAAACTATTGCCTAACCTACGTAGCATCTTTCAGAGCAATTAGCCCTAAGTGCCTACAGAATTTGGCAAGGTGTTTGCCCTCATTTAAGGAATAGGTTTTATTTGTCCTGAAGAAACTCATCTGCCAACGTGGCCTGGAGTCTGTTTAATCTTGCCACGTGTATCCACGTGTATCTTGGAGACTGGGCACTATTTTTCCTGCTCCAGTGATCACTGTTCAGCTCCAAAGGAAGGGCAACCGTGATGCCACTTGCAGCTCAACCCAACACATAACCATGCTCATAGCAAGTCAGTACTTTGACAGCCCCAGCCTCACCTGATCAAAACCTCTGTTTCCATCAATGGAAAGCTTACCCTGCCTTTGCCTCCGTATATTTAGCATCAATTTTCCAAGAATTTAAAATCTTCATCGCTGCTAAATGAGGGTGTTTCTAGAAAATCGTGATTGTGCTTCTGTTTCATCATGTTTTAAGAAAAAGACCTCAGGTGCTGGTGTGAATATTTAATTACTCACAACTGGAATGTGCAGTAGAAGAGGGATGAAGGGAAGAAAACTTGAAGGTAAGCAAGGGGAGGAAATATTATATGGCCCTTTGTTTTCCTTTATATCCTTCCGCTCCCGCTCATTTCCTGGCTGTGTTGCCTCTAGAAAATTAAAGCCATTACTCTTTATGGCTGGTGGCAGTCTTCTGAAATGTTTTTTAATCAACGTGCCCTCATGAAAATGGATGTGTTGCATGAGAACTGTTGCTGCAATGCCAGTCAGAAAGGGTGTCCTATCCTTTTATTCTTCAGCTTGCTCCTCAAATCTACCCATGGCTTTTGCTGTTTGACTTCCATTTCATATTCCTTAATCACCATTTCTGGCAATTTTACACAGGAAAGAATATTCTGCAGTATTCTGAGTGGAAATGGGAATAAAATGGTGCACAATATATGTCTTCAGAACTTTCTCTTCTCTGTCAGACCCTACCTTCCCTTCACACGTGATGGAAAGGCCCCTTTCAGATTTATTTTGCCAGTTGTGAAAGCCATTGTATATCAGGCAAGTGGAACTGCTTACTACTCAGATTTCTTTAATAGGAAAGGAAACTTTAAAAGAGACTCGGTCACCCATGGACAGCTGATAAAGACAGCAGAGGTTAGAAAGGAATCAAAAGCAGGGCATAACAGAATAAATCTAAAATAATGAAACAAGTAGAGGCAGATAATAGGAAGGGAAGTGAACAGAGCAAGGGAAGAATCACTCAATTTCTTCTCCCCGAAGAAAGCTGACAGTAAAATAGAAATAATCTTCTATAATGGAAAGGTGCGTTCGCGTTTTTAATGCAATATAAAAGGGAAAAATCTGTCGTAAAAATAATTAGGCGCCTAGAAAACATGATCTACAAGGACAGCTTGAAAGAACAGAGATAGCTTAGGCAAGGGAAGACTAAAGGGAGATGTGGCAACAGTCTTCAAATATGTTAAAAGCTGCTGCAAAAAACAGGAGGAAATCAGTCCTCTGTGTGTAAGGTGGGGAAGAGAGGAGAACATTGCAGCAAGAGGAGACGAAGTCAAGAAAAGGACAGTGTAGATGGTGGTGCAGATGGTTTAAAGGCAATTGCTACATTATTAGTAGCATTTCCTTCTTTAAAAGCAGCTATCCAGAGGCATTATATATATATACGATGACCTTGGGGGCCCTGCTTGGCCCTAGGGGCACGGGTGGCCTTGTCACATCTGCCAGCTTCAAATACCACAGGGCATCTAAAAGGGCAAGAGGCACCATCCAGGCAGCAGGATCCCAGCCCAGATAACCCCTGGAGCTCCTTATTAGCCTTTTTTATGAGTCTGCGAGTAAGGACACTAAAAAACAGATTTCTAATGCAAAATGACAACTAGGCTATTATGTCATGGTAAGAAAAAGACATATTCTACTTTCACCTGAACGAGCTTTTAAGATTTTTATTTTCTTAAGGAAATCTGTTTTTTTTTTCTGTGGTCTCCAGCCTTGTTTTTCCTAAAGTCCAAGCATCTTTGAAACCAGTATCTAGGTATGTGGATAATTTATGGATGCTGATGAAAATTAAACTTAGATGATGCATAGGCTGTAATTGTCAAACCTAAAATGTTAAAATACCTCAAGTAGAACACTCTTTCTTTTTCTTCTTTTTTCCCCCATGGCTGCCAAGTTTTGTTTTTTTTTTTTTAATATATATTATGCATTTCAGGATAATCAGCTTTATCAGAGGGGTTATTAAGCCAGGAAATAAGAGAGAACCTGTTTGGCCTCAAGCTGCAGCAGAAGACTATTTAGATCAGTTTGGTGGGCAGGGTGGCAGTAGTTTAATAAGTATAAAATACAGCTGTATTCTGTGAGCAGGAAAAAAATAAATTCAACGCCAATTAAATATTATGATTGTGATATTGTTGTGTATGCCCAAAATGAATACCATGCTATTTTTCTAGTATAGCTTTGACATATTTTGTTTAACATAAATGAAACTAGTTACCCAAATGCATATCATTGCTGCTTCAGAATAAACAGGCATTTTCTTTTTTTAATCACTGTGAATTAAAGCATAGAATCCTTGACAGGATATACTGACAGTTGGCATGTGAAAACATGAGGCATTAGATGGGCATATTAGCTTTTATATTCTGAAAATGTACAGTATTTTGCTTATACTTAGATAATCATATTTAATGAAGTTGAAGCCTACAGTGATGGGTGCAGTTTTGTAGTGGTCTGGTCTCTATAGTACCAGTGTGCTAAACTACCAGGCAGAAAGGAGCTGTTTCACTTTAATATTCATTTAATATTTAACCTGATGACTATTGAATCTCTTTTCCCCTATTTACAAAGGAACATTTCCCCTGATATCAAAGGCCATTTGTGGTGTTATCCATAATTTTGATCCAATGTTTATCACACCAGAAAATAACTAGAGAGAGGTACACAGAGAGGTATAGACTTCCTCTGTAGCTGCCCTAGTCTTTAAACACAGCAGATCAATAAAATTTTCAACACTTTCTTTTAATAAAATGCTATTTCTAGCTTGAGATGACGCCTGCTTTTCCATATGCATCCTCTGGGTGCTTTCGTAATTCTTCAAAGAAAAAGAATAGTTAAACAAAACCTTTTTTTCCCCACATTTATTACACTAGTTGCCAACAAGCCTTCAGTGGTGTTAATTGGGATTTGCATCAATGAAAGTGAAATTGGCTTCTAAGTTCATATCAGTCAATGACGATTTATTTAACCTGAAGAGTTCTGGCTTGCTATCAGAAAACATTAATCATTTTACCATTCCTCACAGGTTGAAATATATATGGTTATGCCTGTAACACTGCCTCTGGACAACTGCAATTAGATTATGTTCTGAGCAAATACATAGAGATAGCTTGGAGGAGTTGGGAGACTTTATTTGGTAAATAACTTCGCATTTCTTCTTTGCAATAGATTCAGCTCAGTTTTCAGTGCTAAATGGAGATTTAAACAATACCCTCAGGTGTTAAAGAATGTCACTGTGAGCGTATGTCACAGGTTGCAAAGACACTTGCAGTGGTATCTTATAATCCAAATACATTTAATGAACGCTTTACTCCGGTGTCTCATTTCCCACATGGCTCAAATAAGGCATTTGATGAAATCTGTTACAAATCAGTACAATCCATTCTTCTTCCCTTTATCTTCGGACAGTTGTTTTATGGCAGCTAACACGTATTTATCTGGAATCATCTCATGACTGCACCAAGAGGTTGTTACAGGGCCAGGAATTAGACTTAATGCCTCAGACAGTCTTGGTTGACGAGTAAATGAAAAGACATTTTGTGCTGAATGTTCAGAGCAGGGAGAGAAAACAAAGTGGAGGGAAAATATGAAAAACATCCAGAAGAAACAGCAGCAGAGCAATAGCTCCTCTACGTATTTGTCCATTTTGCATTCCTGGGAAGACTGTATTTTTTTTTTCTTTCTCTTTTGCTGCCTTTTAACAGTTTTCTGGTGCTAATCCTAAAACCTTTCTCCTCTTTTATTGATCACCTGACAGCCACGGCTTCGCTCATTAGTCTTCAGAAGTATGGATTCCAGTAAAAATGCACATATATTCTCTTGCCATCACTGGCACACGCTCATCTGATTCATTAATGGCACTTTGTGGATGGGGCCTCCTTTCACATCTGCCCTTCAGCCCTTGCAAGAGCTGCAATAACATCTGTAATATCAAAGTTCAATATGATTTCTCCTTCCTTGCTGAGTCCTGTGTTGGCAGGATAATCCCATAAAGCAGCTTCTGTGTGTTAATGGGCCAGGGTAGACAAGTTAGCAGTGTGGTTCAGATGACCATGCAACCTTTGGATGTCTTTGGAAGTCTTTCCAAGTGGGAAAGCCAGATTCCACTGGAATTTCTGCAGGGAGAATCCTCCGAGCAGGCACTTTTTCCTTCGTCTCTCTTTTGCTCTCTATCAAAATAGTAGAAACAGTCTTTCCGTAATACTCCATTTCCTTCAAGCAAGCAAGGGAAATGTTACTATTATATTTGTTTTGTTTTGTTGTCCCACATGACATTTTTTTAGATCCTTCCCATGCATTTAATGTCTTGAGTTAGTGGCTCTGTTTCCTTATGAGCAGTATTTTTATAAAATTACACAGCACTCCCGGGGCAGGTATTTTCTCCCTTACCCCTGTTTAAGCCTCTATGGCTTTTTGAGGGCGAACAGAGCAGGTTTATCCACTGGGTCTATTTAGTTACTGCCTTTCAAAGGCTAAAAAAAAAAAATTCCTTAATTTATATTTGACAAGGAGTCTGTTTAAAAACAAAGAAACCCAGCAGCTATATTTACTGAAGTTCTTGTGAATGCAACCGCATCAAGTAAGTGGAGCGAAGTTAGTGCCATGTGGATGTAATCCAGTTTAACCTCATTATTAGAGCCCTTGGCTGGTTATTATGTAAACAGCTTAATAAATACACATAATATGAATCACCCTGGCTTAGACATTTGGCCAGGCAGCAAAAGAACTGTCGTGGTTTATACAGTTCTGTCCCAGCTGTTGCTGAGAATTGGCAAAATCATCCTGTTTAACCTCCAACAGCCTGTTGTGCAGAATTGCAGCAATATACTTTAACCTGATGTGCAAAAGATCATAATAATAAAAAAAATACAATAAACTTCAAATTTTGATTGACATTTGGTCCGTGTTTAAGAGCTTTCGCAAGAACCAGAAAGAATGAAGGGCACAATCCCATTGAATTTGGGTGATAAATCCTTTAAAGTCCCTTCCAAATCCTGCAGTGTGGCAAAACCCTTCAGAAGAGGGTGCAAGTTTCCAAGAGGTCAGAAGCCATGTTTCCTTCTTGCCTTAGGATAGGGAGACGACTTGGAAAGTTTAAGGGAGCAAGTCTTAGCTTTCTTAATATATTAAGCTCTTTGGTCCCTCTCTAGAATGGCCTGAATCTCTGCAAAAATATGAGTTTAAATGGAGGCAATCCAGCACAAGACTTTCCCCCACTTGGGAGTATTTTCATTGTGTTTGTGGTCCCAGCATCAGCCCATTCCTCTTTGCAATCCCCTTCCCAAACTAAAAGCAAAGGCTGAGCCAGGGTATGAGTTGCTTCAGGGAATGGTGAGGAAGGATCCTGGGCTAGGCAAGAGGAGAAAGAATGGCATTTCTCTTTGGACATTGAGATACCATGGCAAACAGTGCAAGTCAAGGGCATGTTAATGATAGGATACGTTGCTGACAAGAATGGCTGGACAGGAAATGTTGGACAGAGTGAGATCTTCCCCTGGGAAGATACCTAAAGTTCTGAGTTTAGGAAGGAGCTGGAAGAAGTGGGAAACCTGTTTTCTTCCCTCATAAGAAGCTTTACATAATACTGAGGAAAGTGACCCAAAGGAGTCATCTTGAAAGATACTTCTGCATCAGAAACACGTGTCTTGGCCATCTCGTGGCTCAGTGGTCTCTTATGTGACATCCATAGGATAAAATTCCTGTTACTTAATGGCATCATCCATTATAGTCTTTTACATGTCCTAAAAATACTGATATCTCTTCTTCAGAATTTGACAATTTTGGCCACGTACATGTCGTGAGAAAGGACTTTTAAAGGAGTCAGGCACAAGCAGATCAATATCTGTGGAGTCTTTGAGCCCATCTGCTGGCTGAGGTGACTGGGGTGCTCTGACAGCCCTCATCCACTTGGCTGCTAAACACTGGGCAGCCAGTGCAGTGAGTCCCTACATGGTGACAGAAAGACAAGGGAAGAAAGGAGATCTTCCTTCTTCTCTTGTCTCCTAGGAAGGGCAACTCTTTCATCTGTTCCCTACCACTGTATTTATGGTTTTATTTTTATATTTAGAAACAGCAGGTCAAAACCTGCAGGCCTTAGTTGGTTTAGCAAAGCGGAGGGCAAGGGGAATCTCCTCCTAAATTAGTTCAGCACAAAGGAAGCTGCTAATCAGCACTTATATCCCACTGGCAGACATTAGCATTCCTGAGGGGAAGGCGTACAGCGAGTAGGAGGAGGGCAGAGGGTGGAAGGAAATGATTTTACTAGCCAAATGCTTACAACGGCATTCAAAGTATGGAAAAGAAGCACTGAAAAAATACAAAACAGACCGAAGAAAGAAAAAGAAAAAGAAAAAGAAAAAGAAAGAGAAAAAGAAAAAGAAAAAGAAAAAGAAAAAGAAAAAGAAAAAGAAAAAAGAAAATATGCAGCATATTCTTGATTGTACTCTCTAGTTTTCTATTCCCTTCTCACAAGATTAAATTCAGGGACACTCTCCTCTAGTTTACTACACCCTGTAGCAATATAGATGAAACAGATTGATTTGGACTCCTTCCAGCCTTTGTAATCATCTAAAAAATTTCTAACAAGTCTTGCATAACAAACAGCTCCGTAGACCTTTATACTATGGCATAGGTAAGGTACGTAATACATATACGTAGTGTTACGCTATAAAATTATATTCTAGTGGATTGCAGGACAGTTACATCTTCATCTACCTCATAAATTCCTTGGCCAAAGGATGGACAGTCTGGATATGGCTCTTCTTCTCCAAAGGGCTAGGCCTTTGATTGGTCTGAAAGCTAAATTTTTCTGCATCACTCGATCTAGGGAAATGGAGACCATTTCTTGAGGCAAATATCCAAAGTATCCTGTGATTAATGCATATTTCTTTTCAAGAAGAGAGACAGTTAGCTCCTTTGAAAGATTCAGCACTCTGGATCCCACGTGGGCACAGGTTCCTCCCTGAAAATCCAAACTTTGTTAAGAAGGACATGCTGAAGGCATATTCTTTACATGGCATTTCTTATCAAGTAGTTCTAAATTGCTCCTGATTCAGTGTAGTGATTACTGGGTGCTGAAGTGCCTGTGAACCCTGGAAATTGTCCTGGACTGTAACAGGTAGGCCTTTTATTTGATAGAGCCTTAAGAGTCCTTTCTAGTGTGAACCTAAAAGTCTTAGCCATTTTTGAAAATAGGGCTTGGACTCTTGCATCCAATATCTTTAAGTGTATTTATTTTTTTTTCTGCTGAATCATGAGAACTGAAGCATGGTAAAATTATTATAAACTATGAAATATTACCATGTCTGTTACAAATGCTTTAAAAAAGGTACTATTTGTCTATTTGGCTTAGTTTGAAATGTTAAACTTAAATTGTATAATGTCAGTGTCCATATTTATGGTTGATGCTTTTTATGGTGTGTAAGTGCCGATGGAGTTATACAAGTGCCGAAGAGCTCTTCAGCCAAGAATGCAAATTCAGAAATGTCTTTTGCATTCAAAGAACTTTAAAAAAAAGACAAAAATAGTTTTTAATGTGCTCCATTCAGAATCAAAATTTTAGCCCAGTGATCATTTATGTGGCTGAGTTATGAGTAACTGGAAAATGGAAACACTGGGACACGTTCTGCTCTTGAAATCTGGACAGATATTACTATAAAGATAGACAATAATAGCTCTTTAAACATTTCATTATTTTGAGGATAACATGTATAATGACTGATTAGCATTATCTATTCATATTGTGAAAACATTCTCTACATGGGGCCAGACAAAAAAAAATTTGCATTAATTTTGGTTCAAATTAAAGTGATCTTAATTAAATTTCCCCTGGAAGGGACTTAAGGGAACTTAATTGGGGCCATTTTACTCCTTCATAGCAGGAGGAAACTCATTTGACCAGACATTGATAATTCTACATTACAGAAGTTTAAATATGAGATAGTCACTCTACACGGTACCTGCAAACCAGCAGAGACAAATAGGTATTTCTAGGGAGCAATTCATTTACTCTTAGATCAGAAGAATTATATCTGAAAAATGCCTGTATCTTTCCATTGACATTACACTGAGTCTAAGATAAACCGAAAGGATTTGCATTTTGGATATCTCAGAATTACATGATTTGAATCTTTCCTTGGATGTCAGCAGAGATTTAGCTAACTAATCTATTACATAATGTATATCCTAACTTAATTTCTAAACTTATTTTTAATATGTATAATATGAAGAAAATGAGTCACAAATATATTCTCCAAGCATGATGGAATAAGTTATTCCTTCTTTTAAATAGTTTTTTTAGAGAATTCTCTAAATAAATTTACTACTTCATGAGGTCTAGAGTTGACATCCACTGGGACCAAATTATTTTTCATCAGCAGAAGAAATGATGCTGAACTAGCATAGAAGAAATGCCTTTATTGTCCTGTGCTTTAGATGCATCTTGTAGGAAATGTGTTTGAAAAAGAGTTAGGAAGTTCATTCTGCTAAATCATGGACACAACTGCTGATAATGACATAACTAACTCATTTCATATAGTCTGACCATGACCATTAAATAAAAAAGAAATTTCACTTTGAAAAATTCTCATTTCTGATCTGTAAAATGGCAAGCTTTCAGAAAGTTTCCCAGACATATAAGCCAATTGATTGAAAAAGCCATTTACACCAGAACAATTGGAAAAGCAGAGATACTGTTTTTAATATTATAAAATGTAATAACAATGCTACCTAGCAGCTACATAGTCATGATTTATCATCACTCTTAGCTTGTATTAGCTGTAGATTAAACTACCTAAGCCTTTATATGTTATTTCTAGCAGGTTCTAAGGTGTCAATTATACTAGTTCTCAGAAGATTCAAATTTGGACAGCACTATGTCCTCTTAGTCCTGGACTTTTAAAAATATTCTTAAATGGCTTGAAACAGTTAAGAGGAAAAAAAACCCTCGAGTACTTCCTTTCCTTTCTGAAGGGAGGTGAGTAAGTCCCAAGAGACAAGCAGGTAATTTATAGTTAAACATTTTACTTTGATCTGTATATTGCTTTTTCTATTTTGAGCTAATTTGATTAAGTACACACAAAGGGGGAACCAAAGGAGAAAGGTTTTTCTTCAGGCAAGCTGCCAGGAAACACAGTAGCAGAGACCTAATTTATTATTATTATTATTATTGATCGATCTCCAAGTGATACACATAATTGATTCAAAATAACAGAGGAGCTGAATTAAATCTGAAACATTTGAGCGTACTTAATATGGGGTTTTCCAGTGCTAAGAGATTGGACATTTTCGACTAATTTTTAATACCAGAGAAAAAGTAGATAAAATTACATTATGCCTTCACAAGTTGTTTTATGTGAGCTGAACTTCAATAACTGACAATATGGCCTTACCCCACTGTAGATATAAAGGCATGTGTGCTAGCTTATGTCTTCTCTTGTGAAACTTAAGCAAATGCATTTCATATTACATTTCCTGTCAGTTACACAAAGTACAAAGTAATTACATACATCCGATTTAGTAATTTAGATGCCTTTATAAAGTACAGGAAGGAATGGCAGCTGTATGGAATGATTCATCTCATTCTAAGTAGACAGCTAAAATACATCAGGGGAAATGTATTTTAAAAGTATTTATTTATTTCTTACTAAAGAACCTACCAGTTTAGGTTTAGATATCTACCCAAAGTTGCAAGAACTCAGCCACAGTTACAGCAGTTTGACCTACACAAAATAATTCATTCTGGTGCTGTATTGTGTTAGATTTGTGAAGATTTTTTCTATATAAAGACAGAGAAAGGTGTTAGCTCGAAGTATTTATCATCTATATACACAACATGTTTCCTTGCTTCCCTGAACTGTGAAAGGACAAAAATATGATGGATCACAGGTAGAGAACTGCCACTCATTTCAATCCTGATGATATTCTAAGGGGGTCTGCATGGACAATGAAATCTGTGCACAGAAGAAGACTCCTGTTTGAGAGAGCTCTATAAATCACAATTTCAAAATGCACTCTGCCTTTACGTGACTTCATCAGAGAATAGTCGATGGTGTAGCCATGGAAAGATAACTAGTTCTCATCTTGCCTGTATTGCCACTTGACTGCCAATTAAATAATTTTATGTTTTAAGTATTATGAAAGGCTGGACAGGGTAATTGGACTAGCTATTCATCAACAAGAGATGCACACAGGGGCCTGCTATCTAAAAAAAAAAATATAAAATAGTCAATCATCATCAGTTAATGTGAACCAATAACTTTGTAAAGTTTACTCATTCTTCAGATCCATGTCCTCAAACACAAAGATTTAATCTTTACTTGAAGACTCAACCTTGGACAAAAGCCAGTATTCTCTGACCCAGAACATTAATGTGTATAGAGTCTTGACTAGCATTTTATCAGCACATATGTTACCTCAAGTCAATTGCCAATGAAATATCTCCAGTTAAAGGAGGAATATGAATTAACCATTCATTACGATAAACTCTAAAAAGCTTATATTTCATATAGAGAATATATAAATTGATCTACTCTAGAAATATTAGAAATAAAATTCTATTTGAAGTGGTTTTAAAGAATATATGCAGTGCTTAATTGGTCTTAAAGATTAGAATAGCTCCTTCACTGCCAAACAGAAATTGCTGTCAATGCCTCCTCTAAGACTGTGATTAACTGTACTTAGAAACAATACAGCTGAGGTATAACATATTTTCCAGGGTGGATCCTGGATCTTTGTTACTTAGGAGATTATCTGTTAATTGCCGTTCTTCATTTGAATTCATAGCATCACTGCTATAGCAACAGTTAAATTGTATTTGAGAAGGCACTTCATTATAATCCCATATTTTCAGAGGCTTGTTACTCTGTATAATAAATTATCAGCTCATAAAGTTTTTCTCAGTCCAAAGAAGGCATTTTGGAACAGTCTGACACAACACCATTTGACTACTTAGGATTTACATGTTCAAAAATGATCTGCTTCTTTTGCCTGCTTTTTTGATGACACATTAACATACTTGTCAACTGATATATTCATAAAACTCCCAGGGTTTTTTAAAACGCCAGCTTGCAGTTCTCAACAAGTAGCAATGCTTCTGACACATTTGGGAGACTGTTTAGAAATAGCGCCATTCTAAGTGTTGCTCAATTAGGGAAAGGCCATAGATACTTGAAAATGCCCCAAAGGAACAGTGACACAGGAGAAATTATCAAGATTTATTAATATTTGCCACTCAGTCAAAAGGGACCAAGCCAGTGACATGGAAAAATCCTACTTCCTCTTTTCTCCCTCGCAAAATAAATTAGACATAAATTTGTTCATATTGGCTAGAAAAAATATATACCTGTCCTAAGCAATTATTATCCTGTAAGAATACTGCAGCTAAACTGTTGACCAGGCATATCAACATCTGACACTTGGCCACAGCTCACTGGGCATGAATTTAGGCAGTTTGCAATGAAGTATGGGTCTAGACATCTTACTGCTACTCCCACGTGATCCCCAGTCCAACAGTTTAGTGACAGTGTCAAAGCAATTAAGCACCCCAGAAAAACAAACAAACAAACAAGCATAGCTGTAAAATCCAGTCCAGTCTCCTGAATGATAACACCGATGAACATGGATTGTCACCTTCTAACATTTCTTTTTCTTCAACAGAAAACCAGAAATGAGAGGAGAAA
>JAVCKT010033464.1:27636-40501 GCA_032273925.1 Rhynchotus rufescens
ACTAAAAAAAAAAAAAAAAAAAAAAAAAAAAAAAGCGTACTGCGGTTTAGGCTCCAGTATCTATTGAGTCTTCTCAAAAATGAAGCTGTATGATGCGCCACAAAGAGAAACAATGGTCACAAAAATAAAGGCGCATCACAAGAGAGATCCTCTTGGTCTTGTGAGGGTGTCACTCCAAATGGCATATACTGTGAAGTAACAAGGAACGTCCTCTCCAGATCCCAAGGAGGAGGGAAATAAACAGCACTGAAATGGCTATGTTTCCCCAAACTGTCTCAGACAAGCAACAGCCACAGCAGACTGAGCAGCTGAGTCCAGGGAGACTGGGCTCAGAGTTTCAGGCAGAAATAAAAGATTTATTGCCATCTGGTAACAATGATGCTGATGTCTTGGGGACCCACAGGGCTATACCTCAGCACTGAGCAATTGCGAAACTAGATGGGCATAATTAGGTAGCTTAATTGCAGGGCTGGTTATGAACACTTCAAATTCAGCATTAGTTTTTATGTTGGACTTGCATTTAAAGTTGACAGAGAAAGGAAGATATGGGAAAATCAACCTTTAAGAGACATGTATGAGCCAAGCAACCAGTCATTGTCACGTGTTGTCAAGTGATATTATCCAGGGACTCCTGTTATATGGTATGGATCAGATTCTGAATGCAGCAACCCTCTATCATGCTTCTTGACACTGACTGATCATTGAAAAACATAACAACCTTGGAGGCTGACAACATCTATATATTAACAGGACAGCTACTGCATGAGCTTCTTACAGCACAAGTTGCTCCATTCTGCCTACACCAAAATATCACTCTACTTATAAGCGTCCCATAAACGTGTATACAAAGATTTTGAAAATTCCATTTCCATTAAAAGGTAAAGTCCTCTATAGGCTCCTGATTATTAGCAGTAGTTGTGACATGGATAGATATCATAACATGGAGAAAGGACAAAATGCTGTATTCATTCTTGAATAGACCTGCTAGCAAAACCACAAAATACTGATGGGCGAGAGGGATTATCAACTGCAAACTGGACATATAGAATCCAAAGGATGCAACAAAATCTGAAGCCAATCTCCAAACCCCAAGCTTTTGTACTTTTGATATTAAGGCTTCAGATATGAAAATGAAAAATTCTGTTAATTTTTACCTGAAAGCTCCAACTTGATTTTCAAAGTAGCTAGAAAACTGAAATTTAAGGGAGAAATTTTGTGTCTTACTGTCATTTTTAATCTAAAACATATGGTCAAACATTGCATGAAATGGCCCATATTTCTTAAATATTGCTTCAACTATTGTTGATTTGCCTGCCTACATAAAACAAGCATCTTTAAACACGCTAACATGATTCTACTAGCACATTTGGTCATGCTAACCCACAGAGTAACAGCTTTGTAAGCCATAAAGAAGAGACTGAACAAAAATATGAGTGTATTGCCAGGACAAAATTATGCATGTTACACAACCAATATACCTCATATGTAAATTAATACCTTCTGTGAAGAAAAGGGATGTCCGTATTTGTCCTCCCTCCTTCACTCTGAAAGGAGTAAATAGGAGACCTAAAGCCAAATTAAGTGTTT
This sequence comes from Rhynchotus rufescens, assembly GCA_032273925.1. NCBI lineage: Eukaryota > Metazoa > Chordata > Aves > Tinamiformes > Tinamidae > Rhynchotus > Rhynchotus rufescens. Next base: position 29,224 of record JAVCKT010033464.1, read on the forward strand.
GGAAAAAACACTCCAGTATGTTAAATTAGCAGCAGAAGAAAGAGTAAACAGCTACAGAGAATCTTTCAGGATTCTGTAGACTATGAGACAATGATTCATTTTCAAGTGAAACCCTCACCCTTTATCTGCCTTTCTTTTTGTTTTTCCCTAGACCCAGATCCAAATTATTTTTCTCACAGAGTATAGCCTGATTTATTTATTTTTTAACTCTCTTGAACACAACTGCTATGTATACTAACTACGTCTTTGTGTCATGGGGCACTAAAAATATACTAGTATCTCTGTGGAGATAAATGGAAAAATCTTGGTTTGACAGGGTGTTCTTGACAAGAGAGAACAAACAATAAAGGACCTGCATATACACTGACCAGAATAACCAAAAAAGGAATTGTATAGAATGATATTATTTTAAAAGCAGTAAAAAAATCTCTCAGAAGTACCTAGGAGACATAGAAGGAGTTTTGTTTCCTTGTTGGGGTGTTTTGTTGTTGTTGATGTTGTTGTTGTTGTTGTTGTTGTTCATGTTGTTGTTGAATTTAGCAGCATAATATGAAGCCTAGGAGCTTGTTATAGTACTTTTTAGTAGAATTTAAGAATTGGTAAGTGTTGGTATTTTGCATAAAGCTATTGGATGAAACTGTGCTTTCTGGCATAGCATGCCTTTGTTTGATAGCATTTTACGATCATACTGTGCTTTAAATATGAAGGCACAGTACTTGTTAGTTTTATGCTCCAAAACTTATTTTGTTATGTGCAGTGGGATAATTGCTATGAAGGCTGTATTGTAGCATTTTTGTCACAGTTATTTATTAGATATGGAGTCTCATTTTGAACTTTTATTTGCTTTTTATGTTGTCACTTGTATGGCATTTGTAATGTACTATGATTTAATTGGAAATAGGACTAGATAACATTAAAGGAAATTCTGATGTTTCCAGTAATTAAAGATTTTCCCTTGCTGGCGTGTTAGTGGCATTCTTTACATGGTGCTTATTTGTTTGATTTGTGCTTAAAGGATATGTATATCTAAATCCATTTCATGAAATGAACCACAGGGCAAAAAGTAGCGTACACCACAATTTCCCAGCAGTAGTCTCCAAGCGCTAGCATGACATAGATACAAATCTGCATCACAGTAAAGAATGAAACTACTTTTATCTCAGATTTAAAAAAAAATACTAGTATGAGTTTTTTAAAAAAACTGATTCAGAAAGGAAAAAAGAATATATGAACAGCAGCTTCAGGAGGGAAAACAGCTAATCTAACCTCAGTGTAAAAATTAAGTATGTGCTTAGTGTGTGTTGTCTTTCTTTGGCCTGGGCTACAAGATATACAGTAAAGATAGAACAGAAATTATTCATTTTTCAGAAAATTTACCCTCAGTCCCACCTGCCATAAAAATGTTTATTTCTTGTACTAAACTGTTATAAGCTAATGAGCAGATCATTCATCTTCCTAAACTGACTAACTTTTTAAGCAGTACAATGGGAAGGCAGAAGTAGTGAGACTCCCCTTCACCTAGAAGAGGATCCTGGACTCAGGAAGGAGGTTTGGGTCCACCCAGCACGAAACTTATAGTTCTTTTGAGGACTTCTTCTATGATCATCAGGTGAACTCTTCAGGGAACATCAGGGTGCCCGCCAGGAAAAGAGAGTTACAGGTGGCTGTGACTTCTAGCTAGCTTTAGTGTTAGAAGAGTGCATAGGAGGGGCCAGCTCTGCTGAGGACAGCATATGTGTCCCCCACAACCATGGTGTGGTACCACTGGGCATAGTCCTCAGCAATCGTTGGAACAACTGTCCCAGCAACGTCAGCAGTCTCCTCTCAGCCTGAACTCCTGAAGAAGGATTCAGCTCTGTAGCTCTGGCCATGCAAGGATGACCAGGACCTTTCACTGAGGCTGGGGCAACAGGAGATGGGTTCTTTGCCTGTAGGGACTGTGTGCTGGTGGAGAGTCTTGCAATAGAGCTGCAAGAGGAGATCAGCAGACTGCACCACACCAGAGACAATTAGAAATATTGTCTGGATGTTCTCCCAAGACCCTGCAGAATACAGGAGCTTGAACCCTCTGCAGATAGATGAGGGCAGACTGGCAATCTGACCTCATCAGATTAGGAAATGGGGATCCCCATGATGGTGAAGGTTGAAAGCTCTTGACTTCTGTCACCAGGAGGACTTCTGCTCCACCTGCAGGTTTGTAACTACAGAACAGGGTCAGTGCCCTATTAGCTCATGAGGGACTGGGAGATGCATCCAACAAAATATGCAAGCCAGCGGACAGTTAGAGCAACAGTTGGAGAAGCAGTGAGTGGCAGTTGGGGGAGACTCCTTTCTGAGAGAGGAGCAACCCAAGAGAACCCAATCTGCCAACCTGACCTGTCCTTTAGGGAGGTCTGTTGCTCATGAGGGAGACTTAGGTTCCAGAGATGTGGAGATACTTGTGAGTCTTGTCCGACCCTCAGACACTAATGCCTGTACACTGATGCATGCAAGGCATTGAACAAACAGGAACAATTAGAGGACTGCATGCAATTGCAGACCACAGTTTCACTGAGATCAAAGATACTGGTAGGATGGCTCACACAACTGCAGTGCACTAATGGATGGATACAAGCTCTTTAGGAAGAACAGACCAGGAAGGTAAGGAGGGTTAGCCTCACTGCATGTGCCAGAGCAGCAAGGATGGAGTTTTGCGTAGGAATGAGTAAGGAGGTAGTTGAAAGCTTATGCGTAAACTTTGGCAGACAGGCCAAAGTAGATGACATTGCAGAGGTTGTTTGTTACAGACCATCTGTCTAGAAAGAGGAACATGAGGCCTTCTTCAGTGTTTGAACACAGGAGTGGATTGCCAAGAGAGGTTGTGGAGTCTCCATCTTTGGTGGTGTTCAAAATGCAACTGGATTGTGATCCTGGGAAACATGCCATAGATGATCCTGCTTGAGCAGGACAGTTGGATCAGATGATCTCCAGAGATCCCTTTCAACCCCACCTATTCTGATTCTGTGGTTGCCAATCTATCAACACATCACAATATATTCCAGAAGATATCTGATGTTTTACATACAAGGATCCATAACCACGAATATGCATATACTGCCACTTTTGCTGTGAAATGTCAATATTGCTACTGTCCATCCAATGTGCTTATCCACTTTAAATGAAATAACAGAGACATAAAATATCTTAACTTCTGACTTCACATATCCAACAGATTTAGGTATTTAATTGCGATGTACCTTGTGAGGTAAACAAAATAAATTTGATTAAACAAGATAGGTTATGATTAAAACGGTCCTCAGCCGTTTTCTCTTTTTTTTTCTTTCCTGTTAATTTTAAATGTTTTTTGGTTATTAATTTCCCTTCTGATTTTAGCTACTGCAAGTTCCAATTTTACAGGAACACTTTTTCCCCACAACATATTCAAAACAAGAAGAACTGGAGCACTTCAGTGCCTAGAACTCCAGGTTTTCCATTCCCTAGTGAGAATCTTTGAGAAATATAAATTAAAATCAGTTTCAGTGCATTGAATTAATTATTCCATTTATTGCTTATTATCTTGCTTTGTGGTTTTACATGCCTCTGAACTGTAGATGGAATTAGAAAAGAAGAAGACAGAATCAACTAATTAATCTTGGGCTTCCAAAAGAGACAAAAGGTTTGAAAGCTAGGAAGAAAGTAGAGTAAAAACTTGATTAAACTTGAAAAAAAACTTTCAAAAGCATAAATCTATATGAAGTATAAATTTGATTTATGTTTATGCACTGCAACTATTCAGTGTATATGTGTGTGTGCATGCGTATATAAACTTAATGTATTAGGAGAAAATTTCATATTTTGTACCAATCAGAGATTATGGATAGAATATTTACTTGAGGAGATGGTAACTACATTTGTGAAATTATTTCATTGACTTTTTTCCATACTTATATTGGTCCACAGTGTATGCATCAGCACTGCTGAAAGATACATCATTTATCAGTCACTTAGAAAAAAATTAAATTGTAGGCACTATACAAAAGGAGGTACCAGGGAAAAATGTTAGAACAGATTGTGAAGACAAGTCATATACTCAAGTCATTTATGTCTAAAATGAAGCACAACAAGTGATTATCTAGCAAAGATTTTTGATGGTGATTTTGTCCAAAGCAGCTCCAAGTTCTGTGAGTAAACCATGATCCCACTAATTTGTAATTCACACTCTGCTGAAGCTAAAAAAATATAGCCTGTGTCATAAACCACTATACCATATTAACATTGCCAAATTACTTGTTGATGTCATGTGTAAAGTTTGCTAAACCTCAGTTCTAATTCTAGGTCTCAGCTCAGCAGTATTCCTAGAATGATGCTGCATACCAGAAACTTACCAGCTTTGGTCTCCACAATCACAGACATAACTTAATTTCACAGTAGAGACTTACCATGACACCCAAGACAGCTTCCTTTTGAGTCAATGCTTATTGAGCAGCTCTACTCTCAGGATACACATGCAAACCTCTGCTATCCTTTACTTCTTTCTGATTCAAATCACTGGTGAAAAATTTCTTTCCTCTCAAAGAAGAAAGCAATACAACTATTCCTATCTCAAATGAAATACAGTGTGTACTAAAAGCATTACTTTTAACATGATGTCTTTCCTTATAAAATTTCAATACATATTTATATACTGACTAAATCTATAGTATAACTGCAAAACTTGAATAAGAGGATACACTTCATTATTTAGATACAATGTGCAGTTTGAAACCATCTTCTAAAGTTTTTGATTTTGAGGGAGATCTTTCAGTAAACACTTTTGAAAATGCTATTTCTCTCTTTTTTTTTTTTTTTTTCCTTTACAGTTATTTGAGGTCTAAGACCAAGCAAAATGTGTGGTCCAGCAAACTGCAGTGCTGATTAACTAACATATTCAGAATTGACTCTGTCTTAAAATATTCCAAGCCTAACCCTCTGGCAAGTGAGGTACTTAGCTCAAACAAATGAAGCTGTATCTAGATGATCTGGCACTTTGGTTGCAGTAATTTAGTGAGATGAGATTTAATGAAGAGCAAGATAATACTCAGAACAGATATAAACAAGGCAGCATCTCTACTGAGTCATAAAGGAAGAGATTTAGGAGCATGTAGGGCATAATTGTCAATAAATCAAATGAACTCCCAGTACAATGCATTTTGAAAAGTTCCACTCTGGAATTTATATACAGATGACACTACTGTAGAGCATGAGAAATTATGCTCCAAGATCCACTTTGCTATTCTCCTTACAGGCACTTAAATACAAACAACTAGCTGTACTCAAAAGTGTCAAACTGTAAAAGTATTATCTATCTATCTATCTATCTATCTATCTATCTATCTGCATGCCAGGAATATGTAGTTTGTAGTGTTCATTTCCATACAGCAATGGAGAGTACAAAAAGCAACTTACAGATTAGGCAGTTTCCAGGAAGATACTCAGATTTCAGAAATGCAATTTATTTATACATTTATTTATTTATTTATTTATTTATTTATTTTTACCAAGACACACTAAAGCCAAAGGAGCCAGCTGTTACAGGCTTTGGCTAGAGTTTTTAAGTAAAACCACATGTACCTTAAAGTGAATATATTAGAAGTATCTAAAGGCTTATGAGGTTTACTGAGGTTTACATTTAGATACAAATGAAAATAGGGTAACTTTTTAAAAGGAGAAAATTCTGTTCATATATCTGAGATAGATAGATTAAAATAATAAAGTCTGAAAGCTAACTCAACCTCACCACTAATTACAGTTTTCTTGTAGAGTTGGTCCTTCTTTCTCATTGTACTGAGAAATCAGTAACTTTCAGGAGCTTCCTGGAAGGCAGTAAAAATGGCCTCCTCTTTTTTTCTTTTTTCTTTTATTCTTTTTTCTTTTATTCTTTTTTCTTTTTTCTTTCTTTTTTTTCTTTTTTCTTTTTTCTTTTTTTTTCTTTTTCCTTTTTTTTCTTTTTCCTTTTTCCTTTTTCCTTTTTTCCTATGAAGTTCTCCACAGGCTTTGTTTTCTTTAGGCATCTCCCAGACCACTGGACTACAGGCTCCCTGGCTCCCTGCTGCACTTCTGTCTGCTCCTCCATCTATACTCACAAAGGTTTTACTAGGGACAGAGATTCATATGCTCTTAGGTCACGGCCAACTTTCTTTCCTGTGGTATCCACTTTAATCCAGGTGAGACAGTACAATCACAATCAGCATTTCTTCTGGTTACTCAAGACTAGCTTTTTTAGAGATCAGGACAAAATATTCTATGCTCATTCTTTAAACTGTGGCCAGCTCAAGAACAACAACAGCAAAAGGATACATCAGCATATTAGTGTATCTTCAGGGCAACCTGCTGCTCCAATCTGATCTCTTCCAGTAGCACAATTACCATGAGCGAATATGGATTGAGCCAGGTAGGTTTAGAAATACAAAATACATTTGTACAAAATCTGTCTCCTATATGTTCTATAGATGCAATAACACTTCTCTTTAAAAAATATATATACATACTTTATTATATATGTGTGTATATATAATATATACATCCTTGAGCACCCTTTAATTATTCTGAAGTCTTTTTTTTTTTCTTTCTGTTTTAACTTAGTCCTTGCCATTAGTTACTTTCTGGTACCTTAAATCTAGAGGTTTTTATAGCCTTCCTTTACAGCTTTCCCTCAAGCCTGGTTCCTCCAAAAAGATTACTTTTTTTCCAGGTAACTTGACCAGCTGTTTTAGATGCCTAGTGGAGAATGCAATAAAATATTATACTAGGGGGCCCACTTATTTCTGAAGAGTCTAGGGTAACAGTCTTAGATTTAGAAATCTGAGGCTAGGTAGGATGAAACTCACTGCATCTAACAACTTTTAATTAATTGCAAAAGCAAAATTGCAAGACATATTATCCCAGAAGCTAACTGCTAAGGTAGTTGGGAGAAGATTATGTTGGTGCTTCTGTTTTGTCAAATGCTAGTAAAGTTTTTTCCATTTTCTCAGTATTTTTTAATGTAACATTTCAATCAGTTTAGACATATTTGCACCCCTTAAGGCGTTCATTCATTCCTTTACACATTTATCAGCTTGGTTTATGGATCATGTTAAACCCTTGGAAATAGATGTGCTAGCCCATTTCTGTTTCAGTAAATCAGTGCTGTATTTTGCAATGATCTATATTGAATTATAGTTTCAAACTCTGAAACTATTCACTGTTATTGGTTCTGGAGAAATTAAGAATAGAATAATGGGAATAAAATGGAAGAAAAAAATCTAAGGTCAAAATTACACAAAAGTAAGCATTTAAGGTTATTATTGAAGTAGATACATAAAACAACTATGGGCTATAGGGCTGACATATCTATATTGGAAATGTAGTGGTAGCAATTAGCCACCTTGAAAAGGAAATCAAAACATATATCCATACCTATAAAGGAGAGATTTCTGGACTAACTTTATTGAATTTAATTTATATGGAAAGCCTTACTTTGATAGAAGTAGCAACATGTCTTGTAAAAAGATAAAAATAAAACAACTGTCAATATGAGAGCAAAGTCTCATTTGAATAAAAGGAAACTACAATCCTAAGCAGCAGACAGATACCTGTTAAAAAGTTGACAATTCTTCCATTAAAAAATGTAAGTTCTATCTTTTATCTGACACTGTGTAATACATTTATTTTGACAGAAGCTGAAATATTGGAAGTATGCATGAGATAAAATAAAATCCAACATCAAGATGAGTTGTTGAAAGGAAAACTCATTAAACAAAATGAAATCTATCTTACTAAACACATTTTGGAAGGAAAAAAATACAAGCTAGGAAAATATACACAAAATTGGTTACTTTTCTAAAGGAATAGAGACATATTTGCCCCAACAAGAAGTAAATTAGAGTATTACTAACACTGCTGGTGCAAGCGTTGGTAAGCCTGCAATGTATTCTTTTGGTGGAGGATGATTAAGTCTGAGTAGGAGATAAAAAGCAAAATAGACTGCAAGGTACAACTGATTTTGCATGAGCAGCAAAATCATTCCAGTAGTGCAAATGAGGGTAAGTATGAACAAACAGAACTTACTCTCTTCTAAATTGGTAGAATATGGTTTATTTGTTTCCTTCTGCCTAGTAAAGCAAACAAACAAACAAAAAATCAACAAAAAAGGAAGATGTATTTATTATTGTTTTCTTTTTTTCTTTTTTTCCTTTTTTTAGTATCTTTAACATTTAGCTATGGCAGGGAATAGGAATTTCCTGAGGGAAAGAACTTACTCTAACAATGCTGCAAGGAAGAGGAGTTTGGAGGCTGTGAACCTTTACAAGAAGCAATTATTTACAAGGAGTAATTACTGCAGAAGATCTACCTTCAATGGTCCTTAACTAACAAGTGTGGCTTCACAATATCATCAGGCTTCAAAAGACACTTTTCCCAAAATGTAGTGCCCTAAAAAAGTTAGGTTTTTATTTGTTGGTTAGTTTGTTTCTCTTCCCAAAGGTTTTATAAAATTGTTAATACCATCTAAGGGTTTGGAGACCTTCAGCTAAGTTTGTGATACCAGAAGACACAGCATTGATTAGACCTCTAAACATAAGCAAACTGTTAAATGAATGTAAAAGTAAGATTAATTAATCTCATTTACTTCTTAATCTGTTTTTTTTTAAGCCCAGCATTTGCACATAAGCTTGCACTGAATTGCACAAGTTAATTATTTTTATTTACAGCTTGTAAAACTAAAGTTACTTGAAGAACCAGAGTTTCACTTGCTATTCTATAACCTAGACATCTGACTAGCAACATAAATACTGAAAGCCTACTTACTATGCCTAGAGACATCGCACAAAAAGAGGCAGCATAGAATAATACTGGTAACTGGACTGTTCCATCAAGAAGTGCGCTCGCATTTACACATTTTATGGCCCACACATCTATGTGTGTGTATATACATATGCTCCAGTCACTTATGTCCATTCTGCCCATTTGTTAGCAACAACCTTCTGCCACCAGTTAAGGCAACTCCACTGACTCCTGGTTTATGCAATTTTTGCCTTCTTACCTTCCTCCCAAATTTCACAAATTCCTTTGTGCTTCAGGAACAGAAACAATGTGCATATTCAAACCCATTGTATATACAGCCAGAGTCCTAACATCAGAGAACTGTGTGGCATACTCATAAATTTAGGCATGTGACTCGTTATCTTATGAATGAGGGACATAAACACTAAAGTGATATCTAAATAATAACATTTTCAGACTTGACATGCTTACCCAAATTTCAAACTGAGTTTGGGCTCCTGGAAAAGATTTACAAGAATCCTGCTTACTATGGAAGAGCTCAGGAGGAGATTTTTCATCACATTAAGCTATGTTCAAAAGTGCCTCCAAAAGAGGCCACAAATAGAGACATATGTCTCTGTAGGATAGATGTAGGATACCTCAGACTCTTTCAGACCCCAATTAGCCAATTTTCAGCTCAAGGACCTCTTAAAACATTTGTATTTTCTGTCTTTTTAGCAGTCCTAGAAGGGCAATCTCTCTAACAAGAACTTGTTCTATATTCCATTGAACCTATATAAACCTTTAGTATTCACAGTCAACTTATTGGAAATGACTACTTGAGGAAAGAAGGCAGGTCACTAGAGAAGAATTGAAAGTCTTTGGAAAGGAATCTGATGATCAGCCAAGCTTAGAAGAGGTTGAAACGGAATTTCCTTAACTTGTTACTGATTCTAGGAAAACAGCTTAGCCATTTCATTAGAAAATGGGCTTGCTTCACACAATAGTTTGGGAAAAATAATGCTTTGCAGAAAATAAATGTTTTTCAAGTTGCTTAAAAGATTGATTTATCAAAAAATTATCATTTGGTGAAAAAAAATATTGTCATTAATTGTACAATGACTGAAGTCCAATAAATGTTATTTTCAAGTAAAAGTGGAGTTGCATATGAACTGACTTTAATAGTAAATTTAAATACTTGTACAGGATTTGAATTTTAATTCATAAATGCAAATAAGCAGCAACAGTACTTGTATGCAGAACTATTTATTGCCCAAAATGAGAAAAAGTTACAAGAGTGGGTCATGCAAAATAAGCTATATTCATCAAATGAAATGTCAAGGTCCACTGTGCTAGTAAATCCTCCTGGTGCATTGGATTCATGACTGCTCTGATTAGTTTCCAAAATCCTTTATGGTCTGTTATGTCAGCAATACACAGATTAAGAGACGTTACTGGCATATACTTACATAAAGGAATTTAACCTCTTCCAAGGTGTATATTATTGCAATAATTAAAACATTTTCTCTGGTTTTTTTTATACATTTAATTTAAAATGTAAAAAAGTTGCAATTAAATAAATAAAAGAATTACCATTTGTAAAGTGATAGGTCACAATCAGAGCAACATCATAATGTTTTTGATTCATTCAAGTTTATCTTGGGGGAGGGTTGCCTTTTTTATGGAGTAGGAATCTAAAGGAGAAAAATGTCTCAATTGACTAAGGACAAGAAAATCAGAGCTTAGGTCTCAGTTATCTGATGAACTCAACCCTTGGTATAATATTCAATCAACGGCAATTTAATGTTTGTTGGTAACATACATTTATTTTTGTTATGGACACTATTGTAGCATGAAATTGGAGGAGAATTTCTTCCCAGCTGAGATGGATTAAAATACTTCTGTAATGAAAAACAAAGTTCCTGCTGCCTTGAAATTTCTTCTTTTTTTTTTCCCAAGAAAATTATTATTATTATGCCCATTTGGAGACAGGATAACACTGTGCTGCTTTGATGTGTCTTTGCTTTTGGTATTTATCTCTTCAAGGTTTAGCATGAAGTGCAGAGCATAAGTGTTATCATTGAACTCTGGTTGCATGTGTGCTGCTGCCATCAATTTAGAGCTAGATTTTTGCTGGCAGTATACACCACAGGGGAAACCTCTTGCCTTTGCAGCCAGGTGAGAACTAGACACCATTTTATGCGTATTTCATTGAGGGCAAAGACATTCGTGTTTCACCACTCCTGAAGGTAGATGTGGCGCTAGGGATGGGATCCTTCAAATGCAGCGTGATACCTCAGTACCAGAAGTCCCTCTCCTCCCATGACGAGCACAGCGAGCTGCCTCTGCTGTCACTATTTCCAGTGTAATTGTTGCTTAGGTTTCCTGAGGACTGCATAAAGAAAAAAAAAATGGTAAAAAGATAAACCCGAAGTATTGCCCTCGTGCCCTCATGGCCAAGAAGGCCAACGGGATCCTGGCCTGCATCAGGAGGAGTGTTGCCAGCAGGTCAAGGGAGGTG
>JAVCKT010033465.1:0-16069 GCA_032273925.1 Rhynchotus rufescens
CATCTGTTTCTAATAAACTCTTGTTGTGTTTTATTAGGAGGATATACAGCTACTCTCTGCTTTAATTTTTGTATTGTAGTCCCATTTACTATGACAGCTACCTTCAATGAAAGAAAAAAGAAAAATCTCTTCTTTAGCCTGCAAAAAACAATAGATATTTACAGAAAACAAACCACTTTGTTTAGATGAAAATGAAACTAATTCGATACGCATGTATATATATAACAACAGTTATTTTTGTAACTCCTTTTGAAATTCCAAAATCTATCTTTATTGTTAAAATAATGCCTTTAAGTATTTTCTTCCATTTAATGCTAACAAATGTGTTCCAGACATATGACATATGAAGATACACTTTACTTCTGATGACCTGTGATAACCTGCGATTTTACACAAATAAAATGTGTGCCACAATTATAAAGAAATCAAACTTGTCCAAAAATAAGGTCCAACTCAAACCCTGACCACTTTAGCGGGAAAGATAAAGCGCTATCATAGGAAAAAGATAAGAATTTAAAAAGTGAATATATTTGAAAACAAAGAAAATAGGAAAGCCTATAAAATACACAGATCAAATGTAAACAGGAAATTACGACAGCTAAAAAAGATTTTGAAAAACGTCTTTCAAAGAATGTTAAAACTGTCAGTAAAATTTCTTTAACAGCATCAGAACAGAAAATGAACTAGGGAATCAGTGGGACTATCTGATGAAAAGTATAAAATAAAGTATTCAGGAATGATTAGACCATAACAGAGAGGCTCAGTGAATTTCTGAGTCAGACTTAAAGGCTGAACATGATGGTAAATAGTACTAAATTTATTATATATCTTATAGATCAACTAGAAGAATATCTACTGGAATTATTAAATGAAACAGACATTTGAGTTATTAGTAGGCCACAAAAAGTAGATAAAACTGAGTGAAGAGGAGGACACTGAAAGAAACCCTGCATGAATCTGCAGACCTGCTCCCCAAGTTTTTGTAAGCTGTCATTGCAAACTGTCACTGTGCCAGAAGACTGGCAAATTGCCAGTGCAAATGCCATCTACAAAAACAGACTCTACAGGGAATCCTGGAAATCGAACACCAGTGAGTATGTCTTCCTTTCTAGATAAAATGGCATCATCTGTAATAAAGACTAAGATCAAGGAGCACAAAAATAACTGAAACCTGTTGGAAATGAGTAAGCATGGTTTTTCTAAAGAGCAATCTATTACACCAACCCACTGGCACTCTGGATATGTTGATAAGCATGTGGAAAAAAGACACTCTGTTAACATTAAACACTTAAATTTTAAAGGAGCCTTTGATGTGGTTCCACACCACTGAAGAAACTAAGTTGTCATGAGACTGGAGGAAGTTTAACTTTCAGCCCAGGGTTTCAGCTGCCTGTGGTGCAGATTTCATGCAACACTACTGTGTAGGAAAGTACCTGAACCGAAGCGATGGACCATTTGAAAAACTGAAACACAAAAAGAAAATGAGATGGTGATTGCTGAGGTAGTAATCATTAACAGCTGAAGGATTCAAGAAGAAAACTATTGATATGAAAAGATATAAAATACTTGAAGAGAAAAACAAAACAAAGCTCAAATTTGTAAGATGGTAAGATGTGGATCAATGACTGATGACTTCTGTGTCAGTAGAAGCTACAGCATGTCTCATTGCAGGAATATTAATCCTTACCCTAGTAGTATTTATTTACTGTGTGTATTAACCAATAAATAATTGGCACAGGAATTTTACTGTGCATGAGAAAAGTTCTTCGTACAAAAGTGACAGAGAAGTGAAGAACTGCAGAAAAGATCTTTTGTGAACTGAAAAAGGCTTAGGGAGAGAAAGCATAGGAGATCTGAGTGGTCATTTTTCAGAAGAGAGTTACTCTTGGAACCTACTTAAGGTTACTACTGGACCAGCTTTATTCAACATCATCAATAACCTGAAAAAAAAAAAAAACCCATGAACACTGACTTCTCTGAGTGTGTAGAAAATACTAAGCTGTTTTGCATAGTTAAATGTCATTTTGATCTAGATGAACTCCAGAAGGTCATTGAAAATTTGAGTGAGCAGCTAAAGAGAGGATACATGTAAATAAATGTAAGGTAATGAATACACGGATAAATACACTGTACTGAATTAGGAACTGGGAGGTTACAGCTGAGGAAAGAGCTGTCAATGAAAGACCTCAGAAAATCTCTACTCAATTTACAATGAACATTTACAATGACAATGAATTTGACATGATTCAGAAAAACCTGCAAAGTGCTGTTAAGTACTGGAATGAATACAAGAGGAGTTATTTCATCATTATTCAAAATATTGTAGACTCATGTCTTCATCACCGTGTTTGACTCCGAACTTCAGGATCAGTATAGAGAACTAAAACCATCAAGAGCTTGAGCATCTGCCTTTTGAGGAAGGACTGAGGCAGCTGGGGTTCCAGTCTGGAGAGGAGAACACCCAGGCAGGTTATAGTCAAAGTTTACACAATTATATAAAGAGTGGAGAATCAGAATGTGAAACTGTTCTTGAGCTTTCACAATTCAAGGACAAGTTGCTGTAGGAGACTGTAAAGGGAAGTGGATATCACTAGCAAATAGGCAGGGCTTCATAATAATGAAACAGGTCTGGATGCTGGAGGATATGAAAATGGTAGACCACAGAAAGTCCACATTCACTATTTCCCCCATATGTCCATGCAAGATGCTACTCTTGAGATGATACTGCTGTGGCTGGACCATTGATCTGGCTCAGTAGAGTGTTTCTTACATTCTTATTTCTTACACAGACAATGCTGGCACAGACAATGCTGGCATTGGTTATCCTTTTTTTATTATTTTTAATGATTTCTGAACCTTAATTAAAGTGGACATAATAGTTTGCAGGAATCCAATTAAGGGAATCCCATGTAAGAGAAGTGAAACCATGTAGATAGCTCATGAGATTTCCCTGTTGTAGCTCCAGTACCTTGTGGTTTTCTAGGGCAAAGTACAGATGTCTAGGGTCACACCAAATGTCTAACACACTTGTCTAGTACATAGTCTCTTCTGTCATGTCTGACAAATTCAGTACTACTAAGCGCTCTTATAAAAGCTGTCTACATTGTGTGTATTTTATGGTATATAATATTCTTCACAAATATTATATTAAAAAGTTATCATAAACAAAAATTGAGCAGAACCACAGTATGTTCCTCATTGTGAATTTACCTCAATTCCTGCATTCAAGAAAACAACTCAAACATGAAAAGGGAGGAAAAAATCCCAGACTTGAAAGTTATTTGGAAGTATTTTTGAAAGATTTATTGCAACACTACATAAAAGGCTAAGAATCATGTCTGCAGGAAATTAGCTATGCATTCCAAGAGACTTTTTAAGTGGAAATTTAAGACTAACTCTTCTCTAATCTACTCTATGAAAATACAATGCTAGAGAAACTTCCTGCCTTTCATCCAATTCACTTAAATAGAACAAAACTTGACAAAGAACATCTTATTTAATCTTCACATGTAGTAAAAGTGCTTTCAGTGTCTGTCAAAGTTCGAACTAGTCATCTGTTGGAACCTCTAATCTTCAGGGAGGGCCTATCAAGGCATTTCTTAAAGACCTTGGTTTTGTTCATCAGAGTTTTTTTTCTATTTCTGAATCAGTCTTATTTCTGAGTTAGTCTTCTTGTCACTGCTCAACCAGTGTTACAACCCTTTTCAATAAGATACATAAGTAAGCATGTAACTTGTTCTTATGTCCATAACAAAAGGAGAAGGAGCTAAATGGATTTAGAATAAGTTGGGGATTTAATCTGGTTTGATGGTGTAACAGAGATGAAAGTAATGAAAAGTAATGAAAAGTTGGAAGTTTAGGGCACTGGTACTACCACAGCATCAGTGTTCCCTCTCCACATTTCACCTTGGCATTTTGGAGCCTGTTGAGCCACATCACCTTGCAGCGTTTCTGCTGCCCTGAACACTGCTCTGATCCACCCACCAGCACTGCTGCAGCGGGGAGACTGCCAAGCTGACTCAACATCCCCTTCCCTCCACTAACGGGTGTCTTTGCTTTTGCTCTCCAGCAAAGGGTTGGAGCAGATTGGCTTTTATCTTCGTATGGGATCCACAGGGTCTCCGGGTGGTGGAAGAGGAGGGAATGGGTGTGAGGAGAGGGAATGTGCCTTGTTGAGTTATTTATGGGGAATAAGGGAAGCAATGTCCCAGCATACTGTCATGCAGCTTGTAATGGGACTGACCACATCTGAAAATATGACCAGCAGATCAGAACTTTTGCAAACTTACAAGATCTCTGAAAACTTCTGAGCTATCCGTCCTTCTGATGCATCTCTCCGTCTGCTTCCCAGACCATTTCCCAAAAGATTTGATAGTTGCTTAACAAATGATACTACTGAAATGCCTTTTTTAAATCTCAGATTGGAGGAGGGTCATATTGTATTACACATTAATTTTGATTACAGACTTAATCTGACTTACCATAAAATGAAATGAGGTATCTTTCTCACTGTAAGCCTCAGGGGTGGCTCTTATGTTACAGATCCAGGAGCCCACTTCCACGACAGTTTTATAACTCATAATAAAATTGTTCTGGATCTTATTTCCCTCTTTCCCTAAGTGCAGATGGTGCACATGTTTGCACCAAGTCCAGCCCTACAACCCACAAAACGGAAGGATACAGCACCTGCGTGGCAGCCCCCCAAGTCTAGTTCCTTGGTTCTCTCTGAAGTCACAGAGATAGGCACATGAGTGTGGAAAAGGGCACAGGCAGAAGACCTTTTATGAGATAATGCCGTATTTTCTACCTTCCAATATATAGCACCTGAATATACTTGTCTTGTACTGTTCTGTTAATGAATAATCTGTACAGTTATTGCTTTCTTTGATGCAGTTCTCTTAAATTTCTACTGAGTTATACATATATACACACAAATCTATTGCAAATTTTACTTCATTAGAGGTGCCATGTGTAAAAGTATCCAGTACACTGTAACTAACTAAAAGTTTAAAAGTTTTGCTTACTACAATACAGCTTTTCTCCAATGTATTATAATAAAATAGCTTCTCTGCTTCAACATTTCCCTTTTATTAGTGTGTCTTAGAGTACATGACACTGGTGTAACCAGCTGTGTTGTAGTGCAGCATTGGTCATGCAGCCTGCAAACATTTTCATAACGTTTTTCAGAAACTGGGATCCTGTATCAGAAGCAAAAGCAGTCTATCACAGTGAGAATGAAAACTAGTTGCCACAATCAAATAAGCACAGTATGATATTCTCTGTGAGCTGCCTGAGCTTGTTAGGGGCAATTTCAAGCAATTTATGTCTTCTCTTTTTAGTTAATGTACTCTTTTCAAGCCAGACTGTTAATTTGTTGTAGTCATTGTCATCAGTGTGTAGAGGGGACCACATAAGAATTCAGGCTCTAAAGCAACCTTGGCATGACTTGCTTGTCAGGATCCATATGTGGCAGGTTAAAATCAGAAGGTTTATATTTGCTACTGAGCAAACTTACAAGCTAGTTACCACTAATGAAGACCATTCCTGTTAGGAGAGAAATTCCACAGATATGTCCTGGGGCAGTCTAGATGAGCTGGATGGCTCCATATAAAATGATAGTCTGGGACTTTGGAAAGTTGACTGCTATATTCTCACACCACACATGCAGTGGTAGTACACTATAAAGCACTAGCAGAGATGGGAAAAGATTGGATTGCAAGATTTATGATATAATGCACATGATTAAATATAACTGGCTACCATCCAGTTTTGTGCATGACAATCAGTAGCAGGCTAGGATGGCTGAGTAACAGATGGCTAGTATGAATGCTAGAAAGGTTTGTGTTTAGGAACCCCATGCTAAGCCAGCTAATCTACTTCACAGATGTCCTTCCTTCTGCAGCTGTTTTCTTTAGATGTCCTTGAAAATTCAAAATCTGATCTAGGGCCACTAGATACACCTGATGTGACTGTGCTTTGTGTAGTATCCACAGAGTCACATACCCAGTGTTAAACGTAAGTGCTGTGAAGACGTAGGACGGCTGTACTTGACGGAAACCTGCAACTGGTCATAACATAAGGCCAGATTGCTCATAACAGCAATCAGAGTTACACCTAAGGCGTACTGTGACTGAGCTGGAGCACTTATGTCATTAAATTGATTTTTTTCTGCATCTTAATATAATTGAACCTTAAGAAAGTGATATATTTAGTCAAAAAGTATGAGAATGGAAAGTCCATTGGCTAAGACAGCTACTATTCAATTCAGCATCCAGAATGTCAGGCTCTCTGGAGCAAACAGTAGTTTAATTAAGATTGCAAGAGATGAGGGAAAAGTAGTAAACAATAAAACTAAGTTTGCTGTACATAAGGTGCTGAAAAAGGAAACTTGGTTCTAAAACTTGTCCATTTCAAGTTACAAGAGCTTATGCAAACAAAGGAGAAATAAGCATTAAGAGTACAGGTGCAGCTAAAGCTGGTACAGAATGGGCAGTGCTTGTGATGGTAAGGAGGACTATCTTAAGTTAGGACGGTGTCACGTGCAATGTTATTCTATGAAATTTTACAGGAACCTGTTGCTGCTAATGTGCTTAAGTATTTGTTGAGAAAAGGGATGCCAAACTGTAGCTGCATGCAAATATTGGCAGCTCTTCGTCTGTTCAGATATCTCAAGGCTATAAAAATGGCATTGGCACTAGTGACTGAACACTACATCCTATGTCATTTAAATTTAAACTAAAAGTGGTATTTCACAATTTCTTGAGCATTGTGGATTCATTGTGGATTTGTGAATTTCTGCTCGGATACTGCAAACTGTAGCTATAGCTATAGTTTTACTTGTTGCTTAGGCACAGTATCCATTTTCTCCAGATAGGTTATTGAAAACAGATCTACGAGATATAACATAAAATCATAAAATCATTAAGGTTGGAAGGGACCATTGGAGGTCATCTGGTCCAACCCACCCCTGCACAGAGAGGGTCACCTAGAGCAGGTGGCTCAGGATTGCATCCAAGTGAGTTTTAACAATCTCCAGAGAAGAAGATTTCACAACCTCTCTTGCAACCTGTTCCAATGAAACATGAATATGTATGTATGTATTTACTTCTCTTTGTTTAAGATGTATCTTTCATTTTATATTCACCAGGACTGGTGTGAATTAGGCCAACCTTCTAGTAGGTGAAAGAGAGAAGTAAAACTATGCTCTCACTAATAAAAATCCAACTGTAATTACAATTCAGATGATCTTGTGAGAAAAGGTTGCTCAACATCATTTTACTCAAGTGTATATGCAGAAAAAAAGGCTTCTCTGTTGGCGAACAGAGAAGCAGAGAAAGAAGGGAGCTTCATAAAAGTTTGCAAAACCTTGTGTTGTCTGGCTTTGGGGTGGAGGTGTTGGCTGAGGGCTAAGAAAACATTTGTTTCTTCTTATGTGAAAAAAAAAAGGAGGAGTTTATACATTTTTACCAGATCCCTTAGCTTCAGAACTTAGTAGGAGGCACGGCATTTTTCTGCTGCTTCAACCACATTAGAGGTGCACATTTCTGCTACATTTGTGCCTTTACTGCTAGAATTTAGGAGTAGACTAAACAGTAGCATTGTTTCTATTATAACTGCAGTTGCTTCAAAGACACCCAACTAACACCATTTTCTCTCCTAGCTGAAAGTTCTCAGCAGAAAACAGCTTTTGGTTAGCCACTCTGGTTAGAAAGGCTGCTGCTGTAGCTTTGTAATGTCATTTATGAATTGCATCCCTCACCATGTACCTAGGTGTTCATACACTCTGGAGGCATGAAGGAAAAGAGCAGTTACCTACTCTTTGGGTAACACAGAACAATTGAAGAAAGTAAGTCATATTAAATCATTATTGTAGTATTTCTGAGTTGATAAATAGATGAAAGTGCAGTTTCCTGAGCCATACCAGCATACAAGCTTTGTATAAAATATCTTCTTATCTGCAGGTCCAGATGAAACTATCACTTCTAGCTTAAAAACATATCATTCAGATAATAGAGCCTTGACTATTGATATAGGCCATGAACTGGTCCATGGCTTATATTCTGAATGTAATCAAATTTCTGGGGAACTCAGACTATCTCTTCTAGTCTCCCTATCTGGGGAGAGATTCTCTTCAAAAGAAAGGTTTGGGCCCTGGTGAAGAGAATTTCCTCAGATTACAAAGAAGCATGAGTGTCTTCTGACAACTTAGCTGTGAGTAGGTGCAACAGCCTAGAAGAACATAGGCAACAGCCTTAAAGAACAGCTAAAGAGAAAGCTCTGAAGAAACCATTGCCAAAAACAGCACACTATTTCTAAAACCAAGTTCAGTTAGAGAAATGAACTCTCCACACCTGGAGAAAGGTGATGTTAATGTTATTTCTTACAGAATAGTTATTATTCTTTCTTGTTTGGCTTGATGACCTATGTAAAGGCTAAGCCCTGGCAAACTTTTCTTCAAAAAGAAAACCCTAGCGTGAGGATGAAAGAAAGCTGAAATCTCCTTTTAAGAGTCTGGATAAATGATCCACAAGAAACCACAAGAGATAGAACAATAACATGAATCCAGATTTCCCGATTCCTGTTGAAGGCCTTGAAAACCAAACTATCCATCTTCTTCTGCATTTTTCCGTTAGAGGAATGGCCCTGCCAGAGGCTGTTTAACATAAGATGCACAGGCAGAGGTGTTATGGTTAATCTCAACCAGCCTACGTCAGTAAACAGAGAACCAGATTGGGGAGGACTTAGTTTAAATCTTTGGAATTTTAGGAATACTCTGAGCACAATTAGCAATGCATTACTGAGTTCACATTTGTTTATCTACCATGCACAAGATGTGTTTTATTGTTGGAGTTTGTAATTCCACAAAATCCCAATAATTTTTGGTTTTAGCATCTGAAATGACCTTGGTCTCACAGCATAGGTTTGTTCATGATTTACTGAGAAATTTGACCCTCTGAGATCTGTTACCGGCAGATATGGCTTTTTGGGGAAGTTTGTAGTCTGGCTTAATGTTTTGTTTATTTTTTCTTCAAAGTTGAAAAATCACACAGAATGTAGCCTGCCTCTCTCAGTATTAGAAAAGGCTATTTTGATTCTTGGGCATGTAGATTTACTGCAGCTTTTGTCTTACCAGCACTTGTCTTCAGAAGGTAAGCTTTTCATTTTCTCAGTAGCTGAAATACAATGAGAAAATGATGTTATGAAAATAACATAATAATTTTTATTCAGATTAGGAGTGTTGAAGTAGTTCTCCTGGTAGTCCCATAGTCCAAACTATGACTGAATAGTAGCATTTTATTAGTAGTATTGATTTAGGAACTAGATACTTTCAGCATCAACAGCTTATCTAGGAGAATATTTCCTAGATTTTTCACCAAATGCAGAGGAGTGCTGCTCAAAACTCGATGGTACCACAGCTTTTGCCTGAAATTATAAGTTTGAGATCTGTAAGGAGAAAATTGCACTTAAAAAGCTTGCCAGACTCTTGGGTAAGTGTAAGAAACATTCCCTGTACTGGTATCTTCAATCTAAATAGACCAAAAAAAGAAAACATAGGAGAGGAAAGAAAACCAGTTAGATGATGTACTGAAGAGCTGTTGCAGAGCCATCTTTCCTGACAAGTTAGTTTTTGCTGTGCATAGATGAAATAAGAACAATTTTGTCTCTTTTTCTATTTTCTCTTTTTGTCCCTTTGTTAGCTTTTGTCTCAGTCCTATGCCCTGTCAACATCTGCCTTAGATTAATATCCCTTAAACATAAAAGTTATATTTAATTTTCTTTTCATCTAACTCTAATTTCCCATATTTTTTGTAATGTGGCAGGGTATAACACTGTTGTACAAGGAGCAGTAGTCAGTACTACTTTTTCTACATCACAAGATTATATATTTCATCAGTTGTCTCGGAGACTTTTTGAGGACAAACTGCTCATTTCACCGTTACTCAGCCTCCCACCATTCCACTTGTTTCTCCTCTGATTTTTGGAGCGCAGTTATATCATTCTTTTCTCTGTAGTGTCGATAATGTAACTAGATCGTGTGTAAAGAAGCTACAGCCAGACCCTTCCTTATAGAAAAACATGTATGTGAATGCCCAGGCAGTCACACGTTTTCAGGCCATGGTAGTAACCACCCTCCAAAGGATGGAGAGACGGAAGGCTGGTTTTGGCAGCGTGGAGAGGCGGGGGGCTGGTTTTGGCAGCTGTTACAGCCCCAGGGCCTCGTTGTGCTCAGCAAGGATTTCACAGCTCCACATGTTTATCTGCAGTGATTCTATTTTTGCTTCCTGTACTTATGAAAATAGAACTCAGGACTACATTTCCAAGGATAGTATCTTATGGGCTTTTTGACACACATGGGTCATGACATTTGTGTTTATATGTAACCAAGCCTAAACAGCAATATGTGCAAAGCAAGGAATAAGCCACTAGAGCAAGGAGAACTATTAATGGCAAGTGATTGACTCAGCAAAAGTCTCCCTCTTTTCTCTTTAAGAATTACCTATCAGTTCACATTAGATGGCTCCCAAACCCACACAAGTGTTCCTAGTGACCAGGGCATATCTCTGTCATGAGAGTTTCAGGGAGCACATAATCATGACAGCTTCACATCCTATAAATATCTTTACAGATAAAGTGAACATGAAGTTTCACTGGAAGTGTATGAGAAGGAACTTCCAGTCCAAGTGACTCAGTTGTAACCTGTATCCAGTGAAATTCTCACAGTTACTTATTTGAGACACTTGCTATCTACAAACTGCCAAAACAGTTATACAAGAATCACGCAGACTTTTTCTAAAAGAACTGAAATTTTATGAAGAACTTGCAGATGTCTATGTCTACCCACCCACTGTACTGGAGAATGTGTTGGCTAATGTTCTTTTGTACAGAAGTAATGCAATTAAATGTTCTTACTGGGGCTAAATCTTACAAGGCACATTTTTTTTAAAAAGCATTTTTGCTGTGTGGCACTTTGACAATTGAAATAAGAAGGTTTATGCCAATGACGCTTTATATTATAAAGTGGCATTGGAACAATGTGCAATATTTCAACCAAACAATGATGATTTTCAGTGTAGCTTTTTTAATTTTTCAATTAAAATCAATTCCCTACCATATTCACCTCATTTACTAAAGTATTGTAGCTGTATTTTCAGGTTATTAGGGTACTTTGGAGCTACAGTTACGATAATAGGAAGCCAGAATTTTGCAGTCTCATACTGTTTGTCTGTCTCTGCCTCAGCTAACTCACTAACTCTCACCACAAAACCTGGAGAGAAGTTTGTTAGAGTGAAGCAAAGATGATAAAAACAGAAAGTAGCAAATGGACACAGTTCAACTAACCACAAATGTAGCTGATTAGAAAATTAAGTGTCCTATTCTCAGAAGACTTCTGTTCTTGGAAAACAGTGGGGAAGCAGGAGACTTAAGTGTGTTTGTTATTCATTGCCTCCATTTATTACTTTAAATTAACTATAAAATGTTTTTCTTGTGTCGTAAGTCCAAACAGATATCAGAGTACAGTGAATGAAACACTCAAGATTAAATATACAAGCCAGATCAGTCATTAATAGTTCACTCTTCAGCATCTGGACCTTGGACACACAATTATACAATTAATATGCCTGTTTACTCACATGCTTCTGGAAAGTTTTCAGCCACCAACCATCAGACCTTTGCAATAATACTATACCCAGCCAGGCTGGAGTCTGATGACTGGTTCTTACACAGACCCCTAAGACAACTCCAGTATAAAAAAAGAAACACATTATCATTCCTCTTTATTTGTGCCTGGGAAGTAAGTAATATGATATAAGTCTATTTAAGTCTATTTAACCTGGAAATATTTATGTTATTATTATGCATGCTATATATGGTGGCTAGTACAGCAGTGGTTTAAAGGTATCCCTATATTCCTTCAATTTTTGATTTCATAGGCTTTTCTAAATAATACCAAATGTTAATTATACTTGACATTATAACTGCATTTATTCTCTATCCATATGACTTTAATTATTTTTGTAGGAACATGCAAATGTCCACCCTTAAGAGGGTGGAATTCAAATCAAGGAAGCTTTAGTCCAGCTTGAGAACTACAGTTGCACAATCTCTATAGGAAAATTCAGGCACTGACCCAGCCTATTTTAATTTTATTATAATTTTTACCTATATTTGAAGGCTTTCTGCAAGCCTATGTGGAAGCTATAATTCCACTGGGTTCTTCAACTAACCATAATATGTCAATTCAAGTGTTATTAGGAAGCCTTTACTTAAACTTTTTGCGTACTTCTCTTAAGATAGTGTTTAGCACACAAGGTCCAAACTGTGTCCCTTGGAAGAGTATTGGTGTTATTCAGAAAACAGTAACTCTCAGTGGCATATGCTTTGCTTCTCACTGGAATTTAAATCTGAGATCCATGAAGATCATCTGAACAAGACGTATTTGGAATATCCAAATGTCATGCTATGTCACTGTCACCATGCACACTTTGATCTATAAAAGATGTTTCAATCAGCACTAAATAGCAGCTGTCTTTAATGGATTTAAAGATAGAATAGACTATTTCAGCTATTATATTATGTCATCTTTAAAATCTCAGTACTAGGAGTGGCAAGCAGTACTTAAGATACATAGGATGGTATGAAGTTGAACTGTTTATCTCAATAGAGAAGCAGAAATAACATGTGAGATGAACTCTGGAGACTCTGAAAATAATTTATTTATTCTAAACAGCCATTTTAAAACTGCTTTTTGACATTATCATTGCTCATGAAGTTCCTATTTTAGAAAAAAAAAATCTGAAACACCAAAATTTCCAAGTTTTGCCTAGCAGTGCTTGGGAGTCATGAGAGACAACTAGCTGAATGTCAACTCCCACTTCAACACAGTAGGTAGGAGAGCAGATGTAGACATGTAGGTGAAAGAATATCAGATTGCTGTGGTGTTAGGTTGCAGGGTTATAACTTTGGTTTATTGTTTATTGTATAATCTAGGTGTCAGAGTTTGCTTCTTGGAAAGAACATAATCATCTCAATATATTGATTTAATTCAAAGCAAAGATTAAGAACTAAATTACTTACATCTGTGAAAAATAGGATTTACCATATGAGGATCTCCAGTATGGCTGACAAAAGCTCAAAAAGGTCCCATGACTGAAAGGGAAGCTCAAGCAATCCAGAGATAAAATGAAAAAAGTTGTAATTGAGAAACCTTTTGGAGGGAGATTCTGCACTTTCTGGGTATGTTCCAGACATATTCTGGGGAAGATTAGAGCCTATTCTAGCCTGATAATCCACACACAGATGAGGGATTGCGTATCGCTCACAAAGGACTGGATTGCTCACAGGAAAAAGTTCACTAAGGACTGCCCTGCATTAGTGACAACAGAAATTATCACGCTCTTCCTTGCTTTGCTCTTTCATTTTTGTGCATAGGAGAAGAAAATAAATGTTTTCTCCCCTGTCCTGTTCACTGTCTTCATTTTTCATTTTATGATGGAATTCAGACCTTTGTTCTTCCTTGAAAGCTCCTAGTTATCCCCTTCCTTCTCTTACTCCTCTCATGCTTCTGCTCGCTCTTTTTCTCTATGCTTTCCTTCATTTGTATGTGCGTGGGTCAGGGAAACAGAAAAGCCATCACGAATCTTCTTCCTGTTTGCAGCCATCTCCCTCAGATCTATGATTATGGCTACTTCTCTTTTCATGAATTATTGCTGCTCTGCTATTGCACACTGTAATCTATTTGTTATCTACCTAAATGTACTGGTCAGAGGCACACAAGAAAATTGCTTTTATCATACAAAACATCATCCTAATGACATTTCTTCCCAGAGGGAAAGAGAGAAGAGGGAGAATTTTCTATTTTCCTGCTTCCAGCTTTATCTACTTTAGGATCAACTATTCAATCCAAGCTTAATGAAGTAATTAGGTCATTGAGAGATAGTTTCCCAAGGGCAAGGCCTTTGAATTTTTCTGTTCTTTCTTAAATACAGAGATGTTATCAAATATAGCACAGTTCCTACCAAAAATGTTGTATAATGCAAATTTAATCCCTATATAACACATCACTAAAGCAAATCTTGATTATTTAAATTAAATCTAGCAGTATTTCAGTGTCTCTCCCACTGAATTTCATTTTCATTTTTTTCCTGTTAATGTTAAATCCAGAAAAGTTCTTTTTCTTGTAAATCTTGTTGTGTTTTTATTGCCACCAATAGTTCACAGATATTTTTCTCAACAATATGTAGATTGTGTACAATAGTCCAGTTATATACTTTTTCAGTACCTAATTTAATGACAACAAGTCATCATACTACTTAAAACGCAGTGTGCCTGAAATTGCATCTACACAGTATATGACAGCACAAAGTGGCCCAAAAGTAAGTTGCAATGCCAGTAATATATTTTCATATTAATAACATGATACAAATTTTGTATGAAAATCTATATATTATACTTATTATTATAAGTGCATCAATATCTATGTTTTATTGATATCAGTGACTATCAACTGCTGTTTCTGTAAAAAGTAGAAAAACTAGAATGAAAAAGATACTCCTATGTCCATTTATCTATGAAGATTAATTCCTGAGAAGCCACAAAATACTACTGTGCTAATCAGTTAAGTAGCAATAATCTCTCTCTGGAACTGGAAATTCATTAATGAATCATTCCTACTGTAAATACAGTGGAAGCAGAAAAATCAATAAAAAACAACCATTCTTTTAAGGTCAGAAATTACCAACCAAAACTCTGCTGTTTTATTCATGCAAGACTGCACATCTAGTTAAAGAGAAGGCAACCACTCCTGAAAAACTTTTTATTTGTGGTAATAAATTTTCACAAAGACTTGAAAGAAGTCTTTCCAGTTTCTCTGAACTTGCTTTTTTTCTTTACTCTTCTCATTTTCGATTGCCATGTTTCCTCATTTTGGATTGCCTGCCCGGAAGCAGTGAAATAAATTATAATTTAAAACAAAGCAAAAGGGCAGTGTTTGATCATTACTGGATTCATAATCTTAACAGTTATTTTTCTAAAGAAGGACCTGGAGGATTTTTCTAAATATGGATCTATTTTCTATAATTTACAAAATTGCATATATATATACTGGAAAGTTATGAGTGAGTAAGCAGAATATATTAATTGTTTCTGTAATATGAGGGAGGATGATATTCAACGAAAGATCGTGAGTGTAAAAACAACCCAAGGGCAATTTTTCACACACAAATTTTTCACACTTGTCTTTGTAGTGTGGAGCTCACTAACACATGATGCACTGGCCACCAACTATAAATTATTACTATATTTACCTAAATGAAAATAATTTATCTAACAAAAGAATTAAATAAAACCCTATCCAGGACTATTAGGTACGGTGGTCTGGGCACAGACCACTAAGGGTCTAAAATATAGATTGTAGTAGATATGTGAAAAACATATTCCCTTAGCTTTTATGCATTATTTTCCTAAATACCAGCTTCAGACCTTTGACAGAGGCAGGATCTTTGGCCTTTAGTTTGTCTTTAGTATAAAAGTTTTTATCTTCTGTTGTATCTTTTGGATGGCATGACTCACTAGCCTCTGTTTCTGTCAGCAGATGGCATTACTCAGTACGACCCATGCGTGTAAACAGAACAGAGGTGACTGCTTTACAGAAGGAAGTCTTCAGCAAGGTTAGCAAAGTGGCCCAGTCCATTTGCATTCTGGAAATTCCACTCTGACAGCACAGACAGAAGACGATGAAAATGCTCCCCCAAAATAGCACCCAAAATGTACGTTCATGTAATGCAAAACAAAACAAAACACAACCTCCTTCGCCAGGAGTGAAGAAATGTGAATTGCGAGCAGTGGATTCCCCAACATGTAAAATGTGACAATCTCCCCATGCTGTAATAAAAGCATCTGCTACTGCAATGTATATACATTGCCCGTTAAAAGGACAGTAGTAAAGACTAAGCTAGAGAATCCAGTTTGTGAGACTAGTGACTAGTCAGGACCCAGTTTTGCCATCCTCACTCATGTTCGAGAGAGGATTTGTCCTGCTAGTGAGGGTGATAGAGTTACTTACTTCAAC